>JAFMOC010000284.1:0-17500 GCA_019802505.1 Corydoras sp. C115
TGTGTATATGTATGTATAGTATGTATGTATGTATGTATATGTATATATGTATGTATGTATGTATGTATATGTATGTATGTATGTATGTATGTATGTATGTGTATATATGTGTCTATGTGTGTGTGATATTGTTTGATTAACTTAATATTGTATTAAAACTGTCACCTGAGAGCTTTAGATGAAGGATTATTTAAAGGTATCAAATTCCACATGTACAATTTTGTCAAAACCAGCACCAGTACAATCACATCAGAACCTATGTTCAGATCTCCTGAGCAGGCTGGTGGAGGCTGAGAACCATCTTTCAAGCCCAGATGCTATAGTTAACCTTTATATATCTATGTTCGTGTCCAAGGAACTCCAGCTGTAGATTTTTTGGCAGAGTTGAGCTTTAATTTTTTAATTCTTATTTCTTTTTTGTTGTTTTAGCTGTAAATCAAAGACAAAATGTGTAAATGTTGCTTTATTTGAACAATAAAGACAATTACATACATATATGCATACATTTATATGAGGTTTATTAGTTTCAGTCCTGGGTATGGTTGGCAGCCATGGGGTCAGTGTGGCTCAACCCAGAGTAAATAATTAGTGAATCTGGCTGGAGCTCACAGTGCATGTGTGTGTGTATAAGTGTGTGTGTATGTTGGTAATTTGGCTAAAGCTTGCAACTGTGAAGAGAGATGTCATTATTTACGCCAGATTATGGTTGCTGGGTGCCACCAAGGGAGTCCTTTGCCCATTCCACCGGAAAGCAAGCTTAAGCTGTTTATTTACCATTCCCTCTGCATACATTGTTTATCTCTGTTTACATCCCAGATCATTGTACAGCATCACATCCTCATTTCATATTCATATTTTAGTGTGTGTTTAAAATTAAAGTAAAAAATGCATTAAAATAATGTAAGCTGTTCGTTGTTCCTATAAGTGTTCCTAAATTATCATTAATGGCTAAAATATCAGCAATAACATTATTACTTGAAAACTTAGGCCTTACGTATTAGGCCTTACTGACGTCAATGTGCATGTAGTTATCTTTCTAATCAGCAGTTTCTTAAATGAAATATTGAAAATATACATCTGAATAAATAAAGAGTGGTTTATAATATGTTGTTATAATTATAATTATATATATAATAATTATGATTTTTTTAACCAATTACAATAATGTAAAACTACTGTTTTTCTGGCAATTGTGACAGACCATCATGCATCATTTTCTAATGACCTACAACCCCATGTTTGCTGCTGTGAGTGTATCTGATGTCCATCACTGGATCATTATTCACCTGCATGACAGTTTTGTAGTGTTCTTGGTGGCGGGTGCATACACCTAAACAGTGGCAAGAACAGGGGAGTCATACTGGTAGGTAATGATGTGTAATGGTGGACCTGCCTACCTGGGGCTCCATGTTTGGGGGACCCTATAACAGCCTTGACTATACATTTCTATTGGTTTAGATTTTTGCTTTTTTTCTTATTATAGAAATAAATCATCTCAGACTGCTTTCATAAGAATTTCTGCTTATCTGCATGTTGTGTGCTTTAATTTCTTCATCCACCCCCCTGGTGGTTTAATCCTTTAGGACACAAGCACATGCATTAATTTACTCCTGTAATTCATACTGTGGCAACTAATAAGAAATCCATCATTGTTACATTTTTTAGCTTTATTTTAAATGTTTCTAATTTTGTTACAAAAAGATGATTTAATTTCATGATAAAAAAAATGCTGGGGGAATGCAAGTAGGCTAAATAATTAAGCATTTATTGCAGTTAAACTGTACCAGCAGCCTATATAACTTCAGAAACGGATAAAGGTTAAAGTCTTTCACAGATAGAATTTTGTGTAATTAGCAATATTACATTTAAATTGCAACATTAGCAACATTTCCACTTCGTCTTATTTCACAGCAACAACCCTCAGGTAATTCATAGGATGAGACTAAGGAGTGTTTTTAAAAAGGTGTGCTCTGCCTTGAGCATTTTGAACGTTACCTGTAACATTTGAAGGAGTTAAATGGGTTTTTTGCTAAAATTAGCTTTAAATCCATTTAAGATCAACAATGTCACAAGACTAAAGCCAAATCTACAGACAGTAGAAAATTGCTGAAGGGAAGAAGAAGAAGAAGGGATAGTGGAAAGGAGAAAGGGTGGGGTTGGGGGTTCTGGAGGTCAGTGAAGGCAGCAAGGGGAAAATATGGAGCTGAATGCTTTGCTCGGGTCAAGAGCATGCACATATTATGATCTACTCTCAGGTACTTGTCTGATGTCTGATGATGTTTAGGCTTCAGAAATCTCAGATAATTCTGCTGGTGTTGTCACCAAAAGGTTACAAGAATTTAAAAATTTGTACCAGTAATTTTTTTTTTTTTATATTAATTGAGGGCTGTGAGTCTAAAGTAAAACTGAGCTGTAAAAATTAGAACTGAAGTCATCAAACAGATGTTTAAAAAAAAACGACCATATTGTATGATTATTATTACACACAGCCACGCGCTGCCAATAGGAAAGAAGCTAAGTGTCTGGTTTTTTTAGACGCCATGAGCCAAAACAAATTTCAACGTCCAACAGAAACCGCTTCTTTAAAAAAATAACGCTGAAGTTTGTGGACTGGATCATTTAGACCCCTGAACGTCTCATAGAATTTAAACAAAGATCCAAAGATAAAAAAGCTACTAACCATTCAACATAAATAATTAAAACCAGTGAAAACAACTGAACATCCTACATTTACTATTTTATTTTATCTTTTTTTCAGATTTCTTTATCTTTATTAAGGTTTACAATCATAAACGTTTTTTTTTTACTAAATCAAAAGAATTTGATAGTTGCTTACAGTTTAACATAACTGACTGAAATTAATGTAATACAGCCTTTAAACCTTTTTGTTTATATATTTTTATTGTTGTTGCTGTTATTATTAGTAGTTATAGTTTTAGACAGTAATACAAATGTAATAGTGGTTGTAGCTGTGCAGGTAATAATATGACTGATAGTAAAAATATTTTATTGCCGTAGTAATAGTAGTTTTTTATTGTAGTAATAGTAGTTTTATTGGATAGAGGTAAAGGAATTAGTAAAGACAGAATTCATAGTAGTAATAGTAGATGCAGTTCTGGTGTAAGTCATAGAATTAATAGATGTATAGTTGTTGTTGATGTATAAGACATTTTATTAATATATATTTTATATATATATATATATATATATCCTGATGTTTATCATTTTTAGAAACACAGTTCACTGGTTTTCTGCTTATTTTAACTGCCCCAGTTTTTTTCTCTCTATGAGCTCATACTGTCTTGGTGGTGGAAACGGCACCACAGTTATCACGGAAATATGTATGAGAACTGGCATGGCTGCCCTGTCCTGCCCTGGCGCTCCCCCTGGCACAGAGTGACGATAGCCCTTCTGCCACCTCACCCCATGCTTTCTGTGTCGGCTACAAGCAACGTCTGCCAGCGACTTATCAACATATGCAATGAGGACTAGGGGCATAAACCCTTTAAACAAAATTTATTTTTCATTTAAATAAGTTATCAATTGTCATTACAGTAAGGTTAAAATATTGTGTAAAGCTTTTAGTTTTCTTTTGTAAAAGTTGAGAAGGCTTTAATCAAACATACTGTCAGAATACAATAGATTATTTGGTTCGTGGTGCTGATGTGAGAACAGCAGAAATTCTAAGGTTGGCATTTGAATTTAATTTTTAGATTTCTGTCTGCTTTCTTGTACTTCTGAAGAGGAGGGTGTGTCGGGCATCGATTTAAATGGGTAGCAGGATGCATTACATGCTCGTGAAAGTGAATGTGGGATAATCTTGTTTTGCATCTGATACCCCTCCAAATAAAACATAGGCCTTTCCAAAAAAACATAGAGGCCTTTCCCATCTATTTGTAAATGTTTGCTCCCTCACGCCCCTCATTAGTGTCATTTACCCGTCATTCGTTAATTAAAATATCTAAACGGAAACAACCATTTTACCAGACGATACTGATTTTGTGTTATATTATTAGAATCTGAACCTTTGTGTATAATCTATAGTATTTAAAGACCACCTTAAGAGGACGGTTCCTCCTCAGAGTCATGATTCTCTTAAGCCTGCTTTCTCATTATAACATTACATCACTTTACAGACGCTTTTTTCCAAATCAACTGGTAAGTACCCGATTTGATGGTTTGGGGCTGAGCAGAGGGTAGGACATGATACAGCACCCTAACTACAGTGCTAAGGAAGTTTAACAGTCTTTGGCAACTATGTTTTTGGGGTTTTGTCAAGTTGCTTTCATGCCATTAATTATAAATAAATTTATACTGAATAGCACAAATGTAAGTTCAATGATCAGCCTTGTTCTTTTTCAAATGTCTGTGGCTGACCTTTGTGGTAAGAACACAGGATGTATTACTTCTAATGACTCTTCCATGAAACTCTGGCCTTGTACACTGCACAGTTAACAGAGCACCGCCGCTCTAGAGTCTGATAAATCTTCATGTAAGTCTTTAGTAGTTGAGCTGCAGTTTGGATTTTGCCTTTATAGCAAAACTATGATATCTTAATGAGTTCATCTTTTATTCAAATTTAAAGAGCTAGACGAATGTTTAGAGGAATCCATGAGCACTGCATGTCAAGTTTGAGGAGTTTTGATGTTAGAATATTTTTTTAACATCAGAATAATATTATAATACGAGTGAGTATGTGGTGAAAGTTATCTAAGAGCTCAAATTTTTTAATACATAATTTTATGTCTAGCATGAGGTAACTGTCTACAACAACCAAATTCTGGACAGGGGTGTCTGTTGCCATTTTAACTGGACCTGTCTGTGATTTTATTTTAATTTAGGTGGGGAATGTAAATTACTTCATTATTAGATTTAGTTACTTATTTGCTAACAACGCTGCAAATTTATATTAGACTCAAACGGCAGTCGCAGTTGTTGTGTTGGTGCGTGTGTGTGTGTGTGTATCAGTATTTGCACAGCAAAGCCAAATCGATTCACCATTTCTGGGCGAGCTTCGATATTTCTCTATGTTAAATAATCAAGTCTCATTAGAGAGCCACGGGGTCTAATTCATTCAAATCAGCTGCTTGTAGCGGCTTCAGTAAACCTGACTCTAAGAAGTAAGTAATTTATCAGACTAATTACCCTGTACAGAGGCGGAAATTGCCCACCAGCGTCTGAACGAAGAGCTGGATCTTCAACATTACCTCCAAGCAAAGCACAACCATCATTGATCAAAGTAACACACCTGTTAACAAATGCATAATACATACACGGGTTACTGTGACTATAAATACTGTAACCATTACTCTACCATTGTGTGTAAAATCAGATTTGTATAGATTTTTAAAAGGTTTTTAGAATATTTATATATAAAATTGTAAAAAAAAAAATATTTTTTTAATCATATATATATATACCCTATATTTTTAACTTAACATCTTAATTCAAAATCTTGTCTTTTGTCTTCAAATGTTTACACACCCCTATTTCAAATTATGTTTACTGAGGTTTTAGTGCCAAAAGCACATCCTCAACAAAAATATAGAGCTAAATGGTGTCTTTTAGCAATTTTCTACTTTGTGCTCATTTTAATTTATTGGATAGAACTAAGACAAATGAATGCTATTGTACAGGCCACATTATATGGTTTTTATTTATTAAATGTTGTTAAATATATAATAACTGTGTATTAAATATTGGTGTATAATTTAAATAAATTTAATTTGCAAACATTTACATATTTACACATAATCCTGTATACTGTATATGCCATTATCACATTGTATGTTTATGAAAATTAGTAATGTGTTATTAGTATTATTATAGCATTATTATTATTATGATTATTTTCATTTTAGGATATTGATGCCATTGGCTTCCTTAAAAAAACATTACCTAATAATCTCTTGTTAATAGACTTTCGACTTAAGCTTAATTAAGACTTAAGCTTAATTAAGATAACAGGTGGTATTTATGCATACTGGGTTACATGCAGCTGAAAGGTACCTGGGACATAAACATTAAACATGGACAAAAAAAATATTTAAAACAGTAAATTCAATTTAAATACCTTCAAATCATCAAAATGTTATGCAGTATGTATATTAATAGTAACAACAAAATATTTATATATAATTACTTACCTTGTTTATTACCATTACAGTATAGGATTAAAAATCATTACTATAATTATATATAATAATCTAATCCTACACAGTAATATTATAATAGGATGAAAATTTCCATATAGGGTTTCTGCAGTTAATTAATTGCTCACATTTGTTTCTCGCAAATGAAAGAATAAGTCGAAGTTGTAAGCTCAATTAGCCCTAATTAAGCTTGATGTCCTAATTTGGATCTTTGAGTGCAGGCCTAACGTGAGCGTGTTGCTCAGCAGTATGTTTCCCTTCAAGACAAAGAGCAGGAGTCCGTTTTGTCTTGCCGTGTCTTTCCCTGGAGGTGAAGTTCCTCCCGGGAGAAAAGGGGAAATTACACGCGGGCCGAGGAGATGAGAGGTCTACAGGAGGTGGTAAATTAGCTGCCTGATCCACACTTATTGGCGCTCACACTTCCCCCATTAAGCAGCGTCGGCTGGCCGCCTCTCTTTTTCACCCTCCTGTCTCTCGCCCAGCATGGCGGTCTCATATATCTCCAGCATCTCGCCGAGAATCCAACGCAGTACCATCGGTTAAATTGAAAATCATGCGGCCGCCTTGTCTGAATGTTTCGTAATTAGCGAGAGAAATCGAGGGCGCCTTAAGGGATAATGGCACAGTAAAACAATTTACACTCGTTTCCTACTTCGCTTCTAATGAGGCATGTGGCTCAGAAAGGAAATGTCTCTTTATCCCTCCACAGCTCCAATCAGACTCTCCTCACGCCTTCAGCGGCGGCCGGCGGCATCGTGTCAGGTGTCAGGAGGCTACACTGATAGACTCTTTATGCCCTTTACATCTCTTCCTGAGGCTGGAGACCATGGTGTCTCAACTTTCGAGATATCAAACACACGTGCAGGGCTGTAGTACACGATGAGCTTAATGTGCACTTCTACCCTTAAACCAGGGAGAGCAAAAACCTCCTCTGTAACCCCGTCAGCTGAAGAATGAACCTGTTTATTATTTTATGGTTTAATCAGTGGGCATCGCACCAGCTCTTTCAACATCTGAATAGTTAGCGGGTCAAAGACAATTAAATAATTATCCACATACCAAGTTTGGATTGTGACGCAAAGTATCTGCCTCTCCTCCTCAGGCGTCGGCCTTACTTTAACTCGCTCCCTTTAATTATTTTACCCATAATCCTGCTCTCGCACAGAGCAAATAGCAGTACCCCAAAATGGAGAAATTATGTAAATATTATTTGAGAGTGGGGGGGGGCGCTATTCTGGATTCATAAGGTAAACATCAGGACCCTTCGGTTTACTTTCAATTTACTTGCTAATCAACGGGGTGCGATGACCAGAGGGCATGGGTGGGTGGGGTGGGGGGTGGGTGGGTGGGTGTTGGGGGGCGCCGCGTGCAGGGGCGGGGTTGCCTTTGACTCGTTTATGGAGAGAACCCGACGCTGACGCGCTCCTATCCCAGCCTCCTGAAACCCAATTGTGTTCTCGGCGCGCGGTGACACATGATCAATAGGCCGATAAGACGGGAACATCAGCGCGCGCGCGAGAACAATGAGGGATATCATCGCGCATCTATCTTAATATCGCCGCCTCCGCGCGCGCGCCCCCCCCCGACAGACCCGCCTCATGAAAATTCCGCCCCACGAATCACCCGTGCGCGCGCGCACACACACACACACACACACACACACACACACACACATAAACAAAAGCACACACACACACACACATAAACAAAAGCACACACACAAGCGCACACATACACACACATAAACAAAAGCACACACACATACACACACACATATACAAAAGCACACACACACACATACACAAGCGCACACATACACACACATAAACAAAAGCACACACACATACACAAGCGCACACATACACATACACACACACAAATAAACAAAAGCACACACACACACACACACACACAAGCGCACACATACACACACACACACACACTTAAACAAAAGCACACACACATACACACACACACACACAAGCGCACACATACACACACACACACATAAACAAAAGCACACACACAAACAAAAGCACACACACATATACACACACACACACAAGCGCACACATACATACACACACACACACAAACAAAAGCACACACACATACACACACACACAAGCGCACACCTATACACACACACACAAACAAAAGCACACACACATACACACACACACACAAACAAAAGCACACACACATATACACACACACACACAAGTATACACATACACACACATAAACAAAAGCACACACACATACACAAGCGCACACATACACACACACACACATAAACAAAAGCACACACACATACACACACACACAAGCGCACACATACACATACACACACACAAACAAAAGCACACACATACACACACAAGCGCACACATACACACACACACACACACAAATATAAACAAAAGCACACACACACACATAAGCACGTATATACACACGCACGCACGCCGAGACTGTTATTTCCCCCTCGTTTCAATCTGACTCGCCAGCCTTTCATGCTAATTCTATTATTGTTGAAAGTTTATGTGATTTCATATCACCGGAATCGTCACTGTAGCCTATATAATAACCCTTCAGGCCAAAAAGGAGGGGGGGGGGGCAAACCGTATCGTCCTAGCCGCCACTGGGAAAATAATTACTTTCATATCAAAACTCTGCAGGAGCTGACCACCCCAACCAACACCCCCCCACCCCCAAACACACACACACACACACACACACACACTCACTCTCTCTCTCTCTCTCTCTCTCTCATCGCCTGCGGCCAAAGACCCTCGGTTCGGAGGCAGGTTTTGAATGAGTGAATTTGTTATTAAGCAATAAACACAAGACTATACACCGGCCTTTTGAAGCGATGTAGCCCACAACACACACACACACACACACACACACACACACACACACACTGAGCGACTCTTCCCCAAACACTATTTCTTTACAATGCATTTTTATTATTTATGAAAAGGTTACATATATAAATATACTTGATATTTTATTATCTGTAGGCTAAAATTACTGAGGAATCCACGTTGTTCCCGGATGTACCCTGTCTTTTGGGAAGAGGTCTGTAGTTCCTAATAACAGACCTTATATAAACAAAAGTGAAAAAAAAATGTCTAGGAATTATACACTCTTTAAAAAGCGGTCCTTATGGTTCTTGTGTAAAGACGCTGATTCTATTAAAACCAGAGACACCATAAACTATTTGCTGGAAATATATTTTTTGCATGGTGAAGTGCTTCTATAAAGCAACATAAATGGTTCTTCCATCGTTAAGCTTATGATATTATTTGTTGGTGCTATGTCACTATGAAGAATCATTTCACAAAATTGTAAAACATTGCAAATGATTCTGTGGTTTTACGAAGAACCGGATGTCCTTGCAACAGAACTCATAAAGAACATTTGTATTAAGAGTGAAGCAAAATAATTTTACTAAATGACTAAAACATTTTGTTGACTGTCTGTATGCTTACACTGTCTGCGATGAATAAATAAACTAATTTTTGGAGGATCCAAAATGACGGATTTTAACATTACATACTGAGATGTAGTGAAAATTAAAAAAAAAAAAAAAAAAAAAAAAAAAAAAAAAAAAAAAGAAAAGAAAGTTGAAGACATTTTGAATGAACTTTGGATGATTAAGGGTTGAATGTGTCAGGAGTGTTATCTGATTGCATGATATCCGGGGGGATTGGTTTTTTAAAAAATAGACTGGTTTAGTATAAAATGTACTGGGTTCCAAGCTTTGGAAATGTTCTAAGCCTACTTTCTTTTTAGCCTCATCAGTCTGTGAATTCACCTTTAATATTTGTGTCAGATGAAGTGAGCGTCGTCGCGTCCGAACAGTCCAGCGACGCTCGCGCTCTGTCGTCCTGCGCAAAGTCAGCCCTGGGTTTGAATGTCATGGCGTCGGTGTCGTGTGTGGAGTCGGTTTGGTGAGCCAGCCCTTTAGCTTCGACACGTGCGCTGGTGCCATTACTGTACGCGTTATTTGGGTTCGAACCCGAAAGGTCCTGTGTGATAGTGGGGCTGTTGGGATTGGAGTCACTTGCCTTAACGGGTGTCTGCGGCACAATGAACCCCAATGGCTGACTGATGGGGTACAATAAGAAGTGGCCTTTACCGACCACGGGTCTGTGAGGAAAATCGGGTTTGCGCTTTGGACTCGAGTCGGCCAGCAAGCTCTCCACGCTGAAAGGACTGAGCTTTTGCAGGGTGGAAGGCCTCAGGACGTCTGCGTTGGAGCACAGAGCCGAGTTACGAGTGTGCACGACGTCCGCCGGTTCCACCAGCTCGCGGTGCCGGCTGCTCTCCTCGTCCGTGTCGCGGCCGCTGTGGTGCGCGCTCGGTGCCGAGCCGCTGCGATGCGCAAACTCGCCGTCGGTGCTCTGCGAGACGTCGCTATCCGAACCCGGGGTGTGCAGCATCTCCGACGATAACAGCTTGTTCTGGGACTTCAGCAACTTTCGCTCCTGCTTTCGTTTCTTCTTCTCGATGCGCTGCAGCTCCCGCCGCGCAATTTCCTCCGGGTCCATCGGCTCGCCGCTGCACGTCGTTGGGTGCGAATTGTGAGCGGGTCGGCCGGGGCCTTTCTTCGTGTTTTCCTTCTTTCTCCATTTTGCTCGCCGATTTTGAAACCAGACCTGCGGGGCAACAGTGACAGCCGCCTTATTAAATGACACCAGGAACTGTCATGAATTCCCTGAAATTCCTGTTCACGTTATTCGTGTATTTATTGTTTTGTTCTTCTTTGAGACTTTGAGGGGAAATTAGATTTCTTTAGATTTCTGCATATTTTGCACATGCACCTGATCCAATTTATCAGTCAACTGTAAAGTATGATTATAGGAAAGACCTATAAGACAGTTTACTTAACCAAGTATTATTTGTTGTGTCTAGGCAATAAAGTATATAAATTTAATCAAAGGATAAATATGATATAAACATCAACAGCTTCCAGCTAAACATAATGCAAAGTGGTAAATTGATACGTACAGACTCATCAATAAATATTAATACAAATCGCTAATAAAATTGTATAGGCAAAGCATGGATCATATGGTGATAATATAATTTTCTTGTTTAAAAAAAAAAAAAAAATCTCAGGATGACAGTTAAGCATTTAACAGGCACCCAGAGCGATTAAAATAATTATAAAGATTCATAATGACCTACAAATTCTTTATAATCCGTGTACACTGAATTAACCCTGATAACTCATATACCAAGGTTTAAACCTGGAATATTAGGAGCCCTGTTTAGTAACAACCACCAAACTCAATCACTTGGGATTAAAGGTCCTGCTGAACAGTTGCAGCTTGGAAAAGAACCCTAGACTCATCGAACTCTTGAGAGTGGTTCAGTTCACAAGCTCAGAACTCATGTCCATGTCGAAACGTTACCTCGTCAGTTGAATTTTTAAAAGCAAATTGTAAACGCAAGTTAATACAGGAAAAAAAAAACTGTTCATGCTGAATTTAGATTAGATTAGAGGTTCCAGTCTCGCTACATTTTCAGTACAATGCCTGATTGCCTTTAGTCACATTACTAACGTCCCAAAGTCGCTAAATTCGGGTTTGTGGCCCCGCAAAGACGGTGCACGTGAGTCTCATCGACTGCCTTCTGTTTGGCCCCGATAAGCGCTTCACTGCGAAGTCACACAGACCAACAATGGCGCTAAATGCGCAAAATGATAATGAAGTTTAAATCTCGACAATAAAGCGAACTAATCGCCTTGAAGGCAAAGGGCCTCACAAATAACCTTAAGCAGTGTGAGTAATATTCAACCAACATGGTGCTTCAGAAACCATCTGTACATATATAAAAAAAAAGATCGTGTTTACAAAAAGCTCCAAATGCAAAATCCTAAGTGGCTCAATTCAGCTTCGTCTGAAGTGGAATATCACATCCACATAAGAAGTAACAAAACATGTTTTGTCATTATAAACTACAGAACTTTGGATCAGGCCCAAAGTAATGCTTTTTTTAAATTGTACTGGTTCTAGACTATTTGACTAAATGACACTTAAGGGAACACATGGAGGTATTATGTTATACTTTTAAAATGCGACCATATATATATATATATATATATATATATATATATATATATATATATATATATATATATATATATACATATATATATATATATATATATATATATATATATATATATATATATATATATATATATATATATATATGCAAAAGAAAAATTAACCTCTTATTGAAACTTATAAACTCCATATCAACACTACAATTACTAACTGATTGGCCACGTGCAGTTTCTTGAACCTCGGTGACTCTAGTCGTAGAATGACTCCAACAATGGCACCGGTTCTGGAGCTGAAAGCTCGATGGATGTCTTCTTCATGGGTGGATGTTTTGTCCTCCATCACGTCACAATTAAACCCAGCGGGTGGTGTGCTTAATGAGCTCGTGAGATGAATCCGACGTTCCGAGCGCGAGCCCCAGATCGCAAAACCCAAAAACGCAGTTGCGCTCAGAGTGTTTGTTTACCTGCACACGTGACTCCACGAGGTCCAGCCGGAGCGCCAGCGCCTCGCGCATGAACACGTCGGGATAGTGGCTCTCGTTGAACGCCTTCTCCAGCTCCTCCAGCTGCCAGCCGGTGAAGTTCGTGCGCGTGCGCCTCCGCTTGCACCCGGGACTCTCTTTATCCAAATCGCCACCGTCTAAAACAACAAAAAAGACCGTGAACGACCGAGCGGCACGTCTTAAAGCCAGTGCCGAGATTCACAACGAAATAGTTCCATCAGTCTATTTAAAAAAAAAAAAAAAAAGAATGTTACACTGGAAAAATAATTGTTCATTATGGTCCCTATAAATAACATCTATTTGGTCGTTTTACATTTAGCTGTATGATCTATAAATTATCATGTGAATTATAATTCATTATAGTATTAATTTAATTGTATTGCCTCTGTTGGTTAATAACATACAACCACTATCAATTATGTTCATCTAAAAAAAAATGTTTTCACCTGTGGTATTGTGCATCCTGCTACCAAAATTGACGAGTAATAACTGCAGTGTTCATATCCAGCCTTATGATAAAATGAGGAATAACTTAAGTTTAAAATGATCTGGAACAAAAAGACTATCTCGATTTTAGCCGCGAAGGGACCACAAAAGTTCAAACACATCTTTAGACATTGAGGTCATTGTTCACTTTTTTAAATTGAAACATATTTATAGTGTCGATTTTTTAAGATATGGGGGTCAGTGCTGGACCTAGATAGTAAAATTAGTCGTTTGGTTCTTTTCTGATCGCTCACCGGAGAGTGTGTACGCTGGTCCGTCCCCACTGACGCCACAGCCGGCCGCGAGCAGCGGACTTGCGCTGACCACAGACGCCGAACAAGCTCCGTTTAGTAATCCATCTATAGAAAACGATGCCGCGGCGGCGGACTGAACTTGGTGTCCCGAGAGCTCGTAGACGTGACGGTGATGGCCGAGGTGGTACGGAAAGCCCACGCTGACCATCCCTCCCAGCGAGCCTCCGTACTGGGCGCGCGGGTGCTCGAGCATCCTGCTGTCCATCATCGCCTCTCCCGCACGGACGCTTCTGGGTCGCAACGCAAACGGCGGTCGTCGTCAGAGAAGTCGCGGCGACGGCGGAGTCCTGGCCGACATGCTTCGGCCTCCCGAATAAGGAATGAATGGAAAATGGGGAGCGCGTCCGGGTTTTTCCCCCCTTCTTTCCTCCACACTTTGTTTGACGTCGCCTCCTCTCTCGTGGCCCGAAATCATTAGCCTGAACGCCGGGCAGATTTGAGACCAATGAGAAGCGTTAATCGGCAGTGACGTCAGGTAGGTGGTTGAAGACGTTTACGGCGTCGGCGGCTAATTATACCTGACATCCACCTCAATAAACAATGCCTCCACCACCGTCACAACACCGCGCGCTCAGACCCGGCACCAGGCGCGAGGGAGGAGAAAGGGGCGTGGCAAAAAAAAAAAAAAAAAAAAGTCGGGTGATTGATTCCAGGGTAATTTTAAACCGTGACATCGCCGACTTTTTGAGGTTTTCTCTTCCCCCCCCCCCTGCGATCAAAAGAGTGTCGGCAAACGCCACAATGGATAATCGACTCTCTGTATCATAACATATTGCGGTTGTCAGTATGAATTGAAAGCTACACGTCTTCCCAACAAAAGCCTGTAACACACACACACACACACACACACACACACACACACACACACTGAAATAGGAAACACACAGGGTCGTCTTAAACTGCATACATTTAAAAAGGAAAAATTATTTCTTACGCGCCCCAAAATCGCTAACACACGTTATAGGCACTCTTTTTTTAATTGACTATATGATTGTCATATAGCATTATTGCTCTGACAATCATATATATATATATATATATATATATATATATATATATATATATATATATATATATATATATATATATAAAGGCCTTTCTTTAAATAGATATCTCACTGTTGTAACTGTTCATGGCAAATGTGGTTACACATTTGTATATTGCCTTGCAAAAGACAAATGGATCACTAAAATGAATACAACACTGTAAGCAATACTCTCTAAGGTAATCATGCGGGGGTAGACCTGGGTGTCTCTCCTCCACCCCCTCCCCTCCATTCCCCGAAAATTAATTCTTCTTTATTTACCCAATTTCCCCCCATGCAGCTGTCAGAATACTAAAGTCGAGTTGAAATGTTCTCCCGACTCGCCCGCTCGAGCTGACCCACTGTGCCACTCGGATTGGCGTGTTGTAATAACCCGGAGCTTTCGCCAGAAACGCGCGATAATTGTTACCTTATTAGCATGCAAATTGTTTAATTAATATTATTATGAAGAAGCATATAATCCGTTCGTCACTTGACCCGCGGTCTGTCGAGCTGGCCGCCTCTCTGCATTTCAATGTGTTCATTTACAAAGTGCCCCCCACCACCTCTCTATCCTACACCCCCTTGTCTCTCTCATTCGTGCCTCCCCGTTTCCCCCATTGAGAGCGAGCCTACTTATGTGATGAGAGGCGCTCGTTTGAAACCTGCTTCTTCATATCCTGCATCCTTCATGCACTTTAACTCACAGCTGCCTTTCAACGCTCTGAATATGAGATTGCATTGCTTATTTTATGTCATCAGCAAATTTAAAAAACACAATAAATATAATAATATAGAGAATATAATCTAAGTAATAATAATAAACAATAATAGTAAACAATAATAATAATAATAATAATAATAATAATTAATAATAATATTATTATTCTATTAATAATACTATTAATTATTATTATTATTATTATTATTATTATTATTATTCATTCATTATCTCCCGCTTTATCCTCTATTAGGGTCGCGGTGGGGTTCCCCATGCCCATCCAGGGGAGAACATCTCAGGCACTGGGCAGATACACCCAGGACAGTGCGCCAATCCATCGCTGGGCACACACTCACTCACACAGACACACTCTATGTGGGGCAATTTTGAGAATTCAATTGACTTGATCCATGTTTTTGGACTGTGGGAGGAAACCGGAGAACCCGGAGGAAGCCCACGCAGACACGGGGAACTCCACCCAGATGGGGATTCGAACCGGGAATCCCTAGCGCTGAGAGGAGAACGTGCTAACCACTAAGCCACCGCGCCGCCCTATTATTATTATTATTATTATTATTATTATTATAATATATACAAATCTCCGTTGTTAAATTATTATCTTGATTTGTCCGGGTTTTTTTTTTTTTTTTTTTGTCCTCAACCCCACCGAAAAACACTGACCTGCATCAGAATGTCGATTTAGAACAAGGTCTTTTTTTTCACTTATTAACTGGCTTCGAATATTTTCACACAGAGACACTAAAAGTGCGGCTCCAGTGGTTATTAATGCCCCGGACGCAAAACGAGTGGAAAGCATCGAGGCCGCCAGCTATTTGGTCCCGTCAAATTAAAACAGGCCGGCCGTTTAAGCGGCTGATGAAAACTAGTCATATATATGCAGACCTCCGGGGTGTCCGCGACCAAAGGTGTCAATATCGGCCGCGCGCAGGCCTCGCGAGGTTTCCCCCCCGTTATTAAATTTCACTAAAGAGGCGCAGCAGGTGCTCGCGCGCTCCCACCTCCCCCGGTAAACACACGCGCGCGAGCGACTGGGGGGGGGGGGCAGTAAGGGGTGGAGGGGGGGGCCTGTATGGCTGCGCGGTGAAACTCCCAAATAACAGCGAGCCAGGGAAACATTTATTTTTAATTAACGAATTGATATGCAGCCACCGCGGCTCTTAATTGCTTAATTAACTCGGCGCGAGTTAATTATGAGCTATCAAAACTGAGCTGCACATTAGTCGATTTACAGATAATTAGTGTGTGAAAAGTAAATGAATTGTCGGAGGTGATTTGGTCCACAGCCGAAACTAAACGCGGGAGCAATCATCGAATCAACCCCCCCCCACCCCCCACACCCCCACCGAACGCGTGCGCAAAACTCGAAGTTTGAGGGTCTTGGTCTAAACTCGCTATGTCTCCAAAAAGAAGTCCCTCTGATCCCGTCTGCTTAATCCACGCAATTAAAACTTTCCGGCTCCCTAATTATCGCCATTGTACGTCTGTCTGCAGAGAAAGCGCAAAGTACAAGCGGCCGCTTCGCATTTTTAATTCGTCTCATTTCTGATAGAGGAGAGGGAAGAAAAAAGTAATTCCCCTTCAAATTACCTTATTCACTCCCCGGCAACTTCAAATGCCCTTCGGAAATCTTATCCCGGTCTCTGCGTTTATGAAGGGGTGGGGGGCAAATGGAATCCTAAATGAGAAAGAGGCCCTTTTAATAATAATAAGGCAAACTTCTATTAGAGTCATAATTTCATTTCAATTAAAACTGACTTATCACCTTTTGCTAAAACACGTGCTTAATATGCTGCAAGTGATCAACGCGCGGCGCGGCGCGGCGCGGCTCGGCTCCGGCTCAGACTGCTGCCTCGTTTGGACGCTGTGATTTGGAAGGTGCTGGTCACGGCATCGCCCACAAATAGAACTCATTTGCGCGCCCCATGCGGAAAATCCAAAGAGCGGATAACCAATTTCGAAAAACAATATTATTAGGTTCATAATCTGAGGTTCTGTGACGTCAGAAGCGTCTGCATTTTGCAAATGAGTAAAGGAGCGCGTCTACGACCGTATAACTGCAAAATTAACAATGATGCTGATATCAGGAGCTATAGGTTGCACGTCTCATTCTTCTTCATTTACTTTGAATTATTTATTATGATAGTATTTGTCTAAGTTAATTTTCATTGCACTGCATCATAAAGTCTGAAACAATCAG
>JAFMOC010000284.1:20000-40000 GCA_019802505.1 Corydoras sp. C115
ATGCATCTAATTAAACATATTAGTTAAAATAATATTTTCCGCTTCGTCACCCTGTACTAGATTCGTTCGTGTAGTCCTCTGCGAGACCTTAAAGGAAGATTAATTTGGTTCCTGCAGAACCTGGCAGAGACTGAGACAGATACAATTGTTAAACACCGTGCTATTCTTCGTTTTGACAGGAACTGAAATGTAACAAAAAACAGGAGATAAGGAGCAGCATGAGCTCGGGCCCCAGAATACAAATCACACCGGAGCTATTTGTTGTGTCCCGTGCATCATTTAGACTCTTAAAGTACCCCTTAATTAACGAATTTGGCCGCCTTGCTTGGTTCTGACTGTTTAATTAAAAAGCGCTCATGTTTGCTGGAGTTAATAAAGGACTGAATGATTCACTTTGGGGACTTGAGTCCCAGGGCGTGTTTTTCTTAATCGCCCCGGGACTCATTTTTTCACTCTCTTTGCTTTTATGAAACACAGAGGGGGGTCCTGTCCTGTTTTTGGACCTCATTTCTCTCCTCTACCCATCTGTCCCTCCTTTTTGTGTCCCTCGCAGGCCGTGTGTTTAGTTCATTGTCCCTCACAAATTTATTGACACTTTTTTTTAATTCGCCACTTCTGGCGGCCTCCTTGAGCCACGGGGCGCCAATCTCTTCCGCTCCATTAGGTCAATGAAACGAGAGTCTGGTTAAACAAAAGACCTGCAATCTGATCCTCCCTTGCATTCACAAACACAGTCTCTCTCTCTCTCCTTCTCTCTCTCTCTCTGTTTGCAGATATGTACAATATTGTGGGAACCAAAACTCGTTTATACACTGACACTGTTGGGACATCATGCCAATGTGGAGACTGCAAAAAGACAATGTAAAGTTATAGTGAGGTTTAAGTCAGGGTTAGGTAACAGTTAGGGGTGTAGTAAGGGTTAGGTCAAATTCTAATACACAGAGAGAGAGAGAGAGAGAGAGAGAGAGAGAGAGAGAGAGAGAGAGAGAGAGAGAGAGCGAGAGAAAGAGAGAGAAAGAGAGAGAGAGAGAGAGAGAGAGAGAGTTGTTTTTTAAATATATGTCAGTTAACATAATATTATAAAATAACAAATTATAGTATAAATGATGTAGCACGGTGGCTTAGTGGTTTAGCACGTTCTCCTCTCAGCACTAGGGATTCCTGGTTCGAATCCCCATCTGGGTGGTGTTTCCATGTTCTCCCCGTGTCTGCGTGGGTTTCCTCCGGGTTCTCCGGTTTCCTCCCACAGTCCAAAAACATGGATCAAGTCAATTGAGTTCTCAAAATTGCCCCATATAGAGTGTGTATGCGTGCGTGCCTGTGTGAGTGAGTGTGTGACCAGCGATAGATTGGCGCCCTGTCCTGGGTGTATCTGCCCAGCGCCCGAAACGTTCTCCCCTGGATGGGCATGGGGAACCCCACCCGCGACCCTAATAGAGGATAAAGCGGAAGATAATTAATTAATGAATGAATGAATGTGTATAAATTATAGATCCTTACTGGAGCGTGTAATTCAGATGGTGTTTTAAAAGGATATTTTATGTAATATAAAATATTGTCATATTGTATTGGTAGTTTTTCCATTTGTTTAGTATCTGGACATGGCTGTTCTACACTGTTGTTGCTGCCCGGCCGCTCAAGGAGGATGAGTCCCCCATTGAGTCTTGGTCCTCCCAAGGTTTCTTCCTTAAATAACAACATAAAAGGGAGTTTTTTCTTGCCACTGTCGCTTCGGCTTGCTCTTTGGGGGTTTAAAGGCTTTTCATTCTGTAAAGCTGCTTTGTGACAATGTACTGTTGTAAAAAGCGCTATATAAATAAATTACTTGACTTGACTTGTAGGGTACGTCACATCTATTATTCGTCAGTAAACTACTTTTGCAGTGTTTTTTCTTCTTCAAGAACAAACACGAAGTTTTCATAGCAACGGCAGTAAACTTTTATTTTGGTGAGACTATTCTACAGTTTACTTTACCTGTTTACTTTACCTACGGCTAAATCTTTTACCGCAAGGTAACAACGTGTACATCTTTGGAAATCAATAAACTACACGGATTTTCCCAAACGGAATTCTGAAATGAACTTTAATAAGCATCGAACCTCATCACACTCACGACGACGTTCGCTCTTTTTTTGGAACGTACTGAGTTACTGTAGAAGTGTTCTGTGGACTCTGCTGCCCTCTACCGGATCTATTAAAAGTTAGCAGGGGATTTAAATATGGCTGAAGAAATGACAGCGCCACCTTCAATAAATGATTCCGTTTCAGTGACATTGAAGTATTGGGACGCCTTCACATTGAGGCGGTTTTGTCCTGTCCTGTCATTTCTATAAGATTTGTGAGTGCATCAAAAAAAGAACGTATGGAGTAGAGTCTTTCATTCATTCATTATCTTCAGCTTTATCCTACATTAGGGTCCTCATGCCCATCCAGGGGAGAACGTTTTGGGCGCTGGGCAGTTAAACCCAGGACAGGGCGCCAATCTATCGCTGGGCACACACTCACTCACACAGACACACTCTATATGGGGCAATTTGGAGAACTCAATTGACCTGATCCATGTTTTGGGACTGTGGGAGGAAACCGGAGAACCCGGAGGAAACATGGAAACTCCACCCAGATGGGGATTCGAACCGGGAATCCCTAGTGCTGAGAGGAGAACGTGCTAAACCACTAAGCCACCGTGTAGAGTATTTGTGAGATTAGACAGTAATATTGTCAGGTGTCAGATGAGGTCACGGCTCTGTGGAAGCCACTTAATTAATCACTCAATCAGCTTCAACAGCAAACTCACCCCACCATGTTTTTACAGATCTCATTTCCTGCGCATGATCCTGTCCTAATCTGGCCACCGTACTACCGACTTTCCAGGTGACTTAAGCGCGCAGACCTGAGCGCACGCCGGCTTTACGCAATGGCTTCACCGCGGAGGATCCAGCTGACCCCGCTGCCCAACCAGCTGCTTCCAATCCAGCTGCCCCCGCTGCCGAACCAGCTGATTTCAATCCAGCTGCCTCCGCTGCCGAACCAGCTGCTTCCAAGCCCGCTGCCGAACCAGCTGCTTCCAATCCAGATGCCCCCGCAGCCGAACCAGCTGATTTCAATCCAGCTGCCGAACCAGCCGATTCCAAACCAGATGCCCCCGCTGCCGAACCAGCTGCTTCCAAACCAACTGCCTCCAAACCCGCTGCCGAACCAGCTGCTTCCAAACCAACTGCCTCCAAACCCGCTGCCGAACCAGCTGCTTCCAATCCAGCTGCCTCCGCTGCCGAACCAGTTGATTCCAAACCAGCTGCTTCCAAACCCGCTGCCCAACCAGCCGATTCCAAACCAGCTGCCCCCGCTGCCGAACCAGCTGCTTCCAATCCAGCTGCCTCCGCTGCCGAACCAGCCGATTCCAAACCCGCTGCCCAACCAGCTGCTTCCAATCCAGCTGCCGAACCAACTGATTCCAAACCAGCTGCCCCCGCTGCCCAACCAGCTGCTTCCAATCCAGCTGCCGAACCAACTGATTTCCAAACCAGCTGCCCCCGCTGCCGAACCAGCTGCCCCGGCCTTCTGCATTCAACAACAGTGCCGCACACCATTCCTCACCAGCAGAGCCGCACTTATTCGCTTCAGTCGAAGCTTCGCAGCCGGACACCGAGGCTTCGGTTCGAATGGAGCTCGCCCTGTTCGAGCCTGATGAACGTGGCTGCGCCGAGTTTTATTATCCCGAACTTCTGGACATGAAGGTGAGAGGACAGGAGGACATTGTGCAAAAGTATCAGCTGAATTGGACTCTTCATGTTAAACCAGCAGGAATAAGTCTTTTTTTTTGTTCTTTATTCTTTTTTCCTTTCCAAAGGTGAAGGGTAAAAACAGCGAGGACAATTTCGGCGATGGTGCAAAAGAGAAGGAGAAGGAAGAGATGGAGTACTTGGCCAAAATGTTTGAGGAGAAATATGTAAGTGGACAAATTTAAGTCTTTTAGGATTTAATGTAGGGGTGGCTTAGTGGTCAGCACGTTTGCCCCTCAGCACCACGGATTCCGGTTCGAATCCCAATCTGGGTGGAGCTTTTATTCCATGTTCTCCCCGTGTCCGCGTGGCTTTCCTCCGGGTTCTCCGCTTTCCTCCCACAGTGCGAAAACATGGATCAAGGTCAATTGAATTCTCCAAATTGCCCCATATAGAGTGTGTTTGTGTGAGTGAGTGTGAGCCCGGTGATAGATTGGCGCCCTGTCCTGGGTGTATTTGCCCCGCAACACTAATAGAGGATAAAGAGGAAGATAATGGATGGATTTAATGTATTAAGACGTAAACATTAATAGGTCTTAATGTAATAAGAACAGTGTAAATACTGTGGCTTGTCACGTTGAGTTAGAGGGTCTGGTTTACAGTCTGTATTCTGGTTCTTTCTAAGGTTTAATGAGGTTCAGTTCAATCCCTCGACATTTAACTTGTCCAGCAATGTCTCTGAACGTTCCTGTTCTGATGAAACAGAAAAAAAAACTTCTCTCAAACTTGAAACTTTGAATAACAGGGCGGAGATTCCAAGAAACGGAAAGACAGACCACAGGATTTGGTGGATATCGGTGATGGATACGATGAATCAGACTCCTTTATAGACAACTCCGAGGCTGTAAGTTATCTGATCTGCATGTTCTTTGTTTGTACAGAAGGTGGCGCTGTTGCTTTCCTGCACATTATTTTGCTGAGGTTTTAAACTCATTCCCTGTGCTTGTCTGCTCTGTTGGCAGTATGATGAGCTGGTTCCAGCCTACCTCACCACCAAGCATGGAGGGTTTTACATCAATTGCGGGGCTCTGCAGTTTCGACCAGCTTTCGATGACTCTGCCGATAATGAGACCGATGACTTTGAGGACAAGGTTAAACCCAAAGTATGTGGACTTTTAATGTTGTTTAAAATGGTGTTAAATTTGGTTTAAATATGAATTATATTGTCATATAATATATTGTATCATAGTGCTTATTTATTTAGTGAAATATTCAAATATTTGAATACAGGTATATTAAACCATTAATTAATTATTGTATTTCATTAATACCAAATAGGTTGTGTATGGTTGAGGCTAGAGTGGGCATTATATGTTAAAAGAAAATCATCAAAATCATGTTTTACATTGATGATGAAATCCATGTTTTTTTTCCCCTAATGTATCATATTTGAGTTTTTGTTACCTGTAACTTTTTATTATTTGAATTATTTCATCTTAATTGATGACACTTTAATATGAACTATTTTTTTCTGTAGAAACGGAAACTTCAGGATGATGGGAAGGTGATCAAGGTGATCCAGAAAAGGAAGAGAAAGAAAGACGAGCAGTCTGAAAAAAGCTATGCGAAGAAAAGGCTTCAATGGTAATTCTATAATCAAATTTCTATAGGGTGTAGGTTCAATCACTAAATCCACCAAAGTTACCAATGTGGGACCTTGAGCAAATCTCTTAACCCTCACTGCTCCAGGGACGTGGTATCATGACTGATCATGTACTCTAAACCCAACCAAGTTGGAATATTTGTAAAACTCTTTGAATAAAAGCATCTACAAAATGAGCTCATGTTCAACGAAAAGAGCGCAAAACCATATAAACATATAAAATATATTTACTGACCTTAAAATTCTATTAGACGTCATTCATACAGCTTCTAAAAACCGCCAAAGTTGAGGACACAAGAGTCTGAATCTCGGAGACGTTCACGAATCTTGATCATTATATGAATTCCTAAAGATAAGAAATAAAAAAGCAGTAGGTTTAAGATCAGAGGAGAAAGATGGGTAATTATAATCAGTCACTCCATGTTGCGCTCAGAACTGGTGCACAATCGTCCACACTTTCCACTTACAGTGGTCTTCCCGTAGCTGATTATCAAGATGTCTGATTATTTACCCAACATTTTGTTCACACCTCGTATGTTCAGTTCTATTTTTTCCACGCTGTGAAATATAAAATGTATTTTTAGATTGCAAACCTGTTAGGTTTCCTCAGCGTAGCTTCATCATAGTTTCCTGTTACGTCTTTGTTTTTATGATTTTCAGCAAATCACAGAGAGTGAAAAAGAAACAGGACATCGTCAGCATGCTGAAAGAATTCCACAAGGAGAAGCTTCAGCAGTTGCAGAGCTTCAACCTGAATGGACAGCAGATGGTCGACAGTGGCGTCACCAGCCAGTTACCAGAGGCCGGTTCAGCCAATCCGCTTGATGAGACTCTGCTCCTGGAGAAGACCACCTGCAAACCATGGAGCATGACTCTGATGTAGAGGAGATATTAAGTGATCATAAAGAATGTGGATCTCCTGACCTTCTGATTGTTAACCATCTGGCAAAACCTCCCAGCCCACTTCCTGATGGTTTACCTAATGGGCTTGTTCAACATGTCCAACAACTAACAGAGGTCATTTTTGGACTGAAACTTATTTTTTCATTCATTATTCCTGTAATCTCACAGTGTCCTCTATCTGCAGTATGATATTCTCTAGTCCTCCTAAAATGCAAATCACTGTGGTATAGTGTAGCGACCTATTTTGCCTACTGTACTTGCACACAAAGGATTGTGTCCTCCATATAATCTCATCCATGCAGTAACACACACACACACACACACACAGTGAAGTGAGTACCAGAGCAGTGGGCGACCTTTTACCCAGCGCCCAGGGTGCAATTGAGATTAGGTGCCTTACAACACCCTAACACCATATTATTTTACTGCAATACAGAACATCATCAATCATTCAAATAAACATCTTCATAATCGTTAGAACTACAAATAATAGAACTACAAAGAACTACATCTGCACATATATGTAAAAACAGTTCTTAATAAACTCCAAGGGCATGCACATCACTGACCTGAGCGTTCTGATTCTGTTCCACCTTGCAGGACGATCAGATGAAGGATCTGATTCAGAGATTGGGTGAAGCGGTTTGCAGAGTGATGCCTGAGCAGATGGACCGTTTCAAACTTCATTGCCAAACTCGTTCTGAAGCCATCGCTTTAAGGTTCCTAAATTTTATCAACCAGCTTTCGAACATAATTCAGACAGATTTTATCACCAGAACTTATTATGGTATGTCGTTGTAATTTAATGCATACCCGTTTTCAGAAAGGAAGCTGAGCGAGAACAGGCTGTTTTAGAAGGATCTGATAACGAGAAGGGGGAGAAAAGTGGAAAACGGGTCTGTGGACCTCGGAAAAGGTTCCGCTGGACAGAGGACATCAAGTTGGTTTTAAATCTCATATGGAGTAATTTGTATTGTGTTTATATGTATAGTAGTCCTATCTTCACTTATTGATGTGAATGTTCGTTTGCAGAGAGACGTTGTGTGAAGTGGTCAAGCTGAAGATGAGCAGCTATGAGCTTGAAGCGTCTAATAACCAGAGCTTGGAAGACTATTTAAAGACTTTTTTGGAGAATCATGTGAAACCACTCTGGCCTAAAGGATGGATGCAGTCCAGGTACAGTTCTGTGTATATTCAGCACAGGCGAAATGTTTCGAGTCTGTCCTAAGTTTCTGTATATGGAATGTATTTTCTATTTAACAGGATCCTGCTGATCGAAAGCCGTAAAGTGCATCATCATATCACAGGAATTACGTAAGCAAAATTGTTTTTAATCCACAAAATCAATGCAATTACAAAATGTAGCTGACGCAATAAAATTGTCCTGTAATTTATATTTTGGTCTATATATATATATAAATCTTTTATTTTTTATACAGGGCAAAAAGGAAACCATTGTCTGGCTTTAAAAAGGTAACTGTTTTAAAGAAATGGGGTTGGGGGGGTCACATTTACAATTTAAACCACAGTATGTTCTTGATTTTTCTTTTGTGTTTTACAAACTAATTACAAGGTTCAAGCAAACACTTTTAAGGTCCAGCCTGTCCCAGCACTCACAGGGACACACAGGGTTCCCCTGTTACCTGAGCTTCAGCAGTACCATGGAAATGTAGAAGTATCCTCAATATGTGGACCTGAAGTGTCGGGGCTGCCAGTGACTGGTGAAGTTCATTCAGTAGCCGTCACAGACGATGTTCCTGGGCTCAGCACATGTGCATCACTGTCTTCATATTCAGCACAGACTGTGTACAGGTCTGAAGTGGCTTCAGTTCCAAAGCAGCAAACTCCTGCAGAAGAAAAAACAATAAATGAACGGACATTTAATCATCTATCTGCGATTAAAGAAGACTCTGGAGTGTTGCTTAATATGGTATGATTACTAATATGAATCCTGGGGGCACGCTAAGTATTAAGCATTAACACACCACCACCACGTCAGTACTTAGAACTGTCCATGACCATTAAATGTATATTCTACATGGTTAATAGTATATAGAGCATGTACAGGGGCTGTTCTGTTTACACTGTTAAGGTTACCTTTCCATTTCAGGTAGTGACAGAGGGTTCTTGTGGAGATCCGGCTCTTCCTACTCCATCTCTCTCTCTGCTGGCTTCAGCATCTGACGTTATCAAGTTACAGCTTTTAACAGACATGGCTCCACCACATGCTTCAACTTTCCCTACACAGCCACAGTATGGCAAGAACTTCAAACTTGGCAGTTTTGCAGCAGCAGCTTTTCAGGATGGTCTTTAAACTGGTAAGTAATGAATTATGCACCATTTATTAATATTTTTTTTTTTTTTTGTGATATTAAGTTCAGTTCCGTGATATTATCTGATTTAATGATTCTTGTGTTAAAATCAAAGTTCAATTAAAATGTAAGCGTGAATTACACTGCAAAAATAAATCTTAACAAGTCAGAAAAACTTAATGTGTAAAATCTTCTTTGTGACTTGAATAGATTTCTAAGACAAATATAAATAACCTAGTTTTTAGAAACCTGTTTTTTTTAAGAAAAATGTACTCAGAATATTGGCAGACAGCGGTTCATATACATTTTTTTTTTTTCTTGATTTGCAGATTTTTTTGCAGCGAACAAGTTATTGCAGGTGAACTTAAGTCATTTCTGTTTGTCTTCATGCAACAGATCCTTATTTCTCCGTGACACACAAATGGAAGTCAAATGCATTTACAGGACTGAAATATCCAGAAAAGAGGACACTGACCGCATCGGACTTTAATACAGACCAATGGTTTTCACATGGTATTCTCACGAACACTGAAGTCATGCATCGCTCTGTAGTCCTCGTTATGTCCATACTGTAACTCATTGTACAGAATAATAAATAAAGGAAACTCTGAACTCCAAAGTCAGATGAGAACATTGTTAAAAATAAACACATTTACACCTGTTTCCAAAAAAGAATGTAAAAGCAAATAAAATGGTGTAGTCTGTGGATGTGCGAATATAGTTAACTGATTATATGCTGAAAGTATTGTAATAAATAAATAAGAGAAAAAAGATGAATTAGTTCTATTATTGTAATTGTTTGAGGATATTTAATAAAAAAAAATTTAAAAGGGGTTTTCAGTTCAATGGCACCTCAGGTGAAGTTCAAATCTACTTCCACAATTCTGATAAAATGTGATATTAGTCATTTTAAGCAAAATTTACAAAAACAAGATGCTCAGGTGAAGATACCTTCACTATTATGCTCCCATTGTTTTTGTATAAAGACAGAGCTCATGCACGCAGGATATCCAGTTACATGCAAAGGTGAGTTTTTACAACTTTTCAAAAATATTATAACAGCACTCAGAGTCCTACAAAGTGTCCATTGTGTTTCGGTTCATTAGAACTGGCATTACTTTGTCCTGTTGCAGCCCCTTTTTATTTTTTTAACACTAACCAGTGATATAACAGGAAATTTACTGGAAAACGTTGCAGACGATGAGGAGAAACAGAACAAGCAACCTAAGGTTTATAGGTGTGGTACTTAATTTTTAAATATTTTTTGGCAGTATTGTTGGCAGGTTTAATATTGTTGGCAGGTTTAAAATATTATTTCTAATTACAGAAATGTTTTGGATCATTTTAATCACCCTGCTCTTCTCAGGTTAGTTTGTTGTTTTTATGTGCATCTGTTGTATCCTGATTTATTTTGACCTATAAGACTGGTTTTAATTACGATCAAATGCTAAACAAATATCGTAAATGCTGCATATAACATTTAACATCATAGATCTTTGACATGATTAGCACATTAAAAAAATATTTATTTTATCTGAGGCTTATTTGGTTTGTTTTATGTTTTTATTTTATGGTGAACCAGGTTTGTGTCCTTATGGGTGAATATGTTTTACAAAACAGATTATTGTGTATTAAATGTATAATCCTGAAAAATAAAACTCGTACCTCTGGGTATTTAGTTACAAAAAAAAAATCCATCAATCATGTTTCATCTACAAATATTTTTGACGATGAGACATAAATGAAATCTAATTATTTCATAAGAATTTAATTGACTTTTAAACAGCCTGTAATTATGGTTCATGTTAGAATTGTTCAGTGTTTTTACGACAATGTCTTAGCATTATTATAATTCAAATATGCAAATATGTATAACAATTGGAAAAATGCAATCTGAACCAAAGAAAAACTATGTAACTCCTTGTATCAGAAGGAAAAATCAAGCCTTTACATTAAACTTTTTTTTCATACTTTCAAAAGTCTTTAATGGAGCTAATAAAAAATACTTTGTCATTCTTCTTCTCACATTCAAGTCTTACAATTAAAGGGCCCTTGTTTGGGGACACTGCTCAAAAGTTCTCGGTTGGGACACAATGTACCCAAGTTATGTATAATGTGATGCCACTGCCCTCGATTCTACATTTATTGTAATTCATTATTTATATACGCACTAATATGAAAATGACTTCGCGTCTGTAGCTTAAACCAACATAACATACGCTCGTGGGCCAATATAAGGAACTACTGACTAACTGCATGTAAATCAAAGTGGCCATCATAACAAAACCTTCATTTGGAGAACGATTGACAGACATATTGTTCTGCCACCTACATGTGAGCAGTTAGTGGTTGAGGGATGTTTGTTTGAGACCCAAGTCGTGCAACGGGAAGCCATTAATCCATGTGTTGAGCTAAAGTGAATTGTAATGCTACTTGTAGATAATGTTACAAACATCACAGTAAAATACATTAAATCACAGTATTACAGTAAAAACAAATACATCCATCCATTCATTCATTCATTCATTCATTAACTTCCGCTTTATTCTCTACTAGGGTCGCGGAAGGGAGGGGGGGTTCCATTCCCATCGTGGGGAGAACTTTTCTGGTGCTGGGCAGATACACCCAGGACAGGGCGACAATCTAATCTACAAACTCTAATTTGGTGCATTCACTTCATCTTTAGTCTTTACTTATGCAACAAAACTGTAACCTACAACATGAGAAGTTCATTGTAACACATTTCCTCTGTAACTTTATACATCTTCATAAAAATAAAACAAAAACCATCGAGCTGACAGGAAAGCCCCATGTTATAATCCTATAACACAAAATTAGAGGTTAGGAGAAAAATCTGAACAGGGGGCGTATACATGTGCCATAATATTTAATTTAGACTAATTTTACAACAGGTGCCTTAGTGGTCAGCACGTTCGCCTCTCAGCGCTAGGGATTCCCGGTTCGAATCCCCATCTGGGTGGAGTTTCCATCTTCTCCCCGTGTCTGCGTGGGTTTCCTCCAGGTTCTCCGGTATCCTCCCACAGTCCAAAAACATGGATCAAGTCAATTGAATTCTCAAAAATTGCCCCATATAGAGTGTGTTTGAGTGAGTGAGTGTGTGCCCAGCGATGGATTGGCGCCCTGTCCTGGGTCTATTGCCCAGCGCCCGAGACGTTCTCCCCTGGATGGGCATGGGGAACCCCACCGCGACCCTAAAAGAGGATAAAGCGGGAGATAATGAATAATTTTACAACAACTACAATAAATTAGAGTGATGCAAATGGTTAATTATTATTTAGAAACAGCATTTAATGCTAAATTTAATAATGAAGGGAGTGTTGTGTAGCTCATGTTGTGCTATCAATCAAAATGTTCTGGGTTTGAATCCCAAGTTAGCAATGTGAGTATTTAATTACCCCCCCCCCTCCCCATTGCTTCAGGGTTGTTGTATCATGTATGATTCTGTGCTGAGGTGCAGCGGTTCAGCGCTATCTTCAGTGCTAAGTGTTGCAAAGCTGGAACCACATTATTCTAGAATTATGCCAACTTATCTTTATTTAATTTTTATATGACAAGACATCAAAAGGGGCGGCACGGTGGCTTAGCGGTTGGCACGTTCGCCTCTCAGCGCTAGAGATTCCCGTTTCGAATCCCTATCTGGGATCTATCCGTGTCCGTGTGGGTTTCCTCCGGGTTCTCCGGTTTCCTCCCAAAGTCAAAAAACATGGATCAATTCAATTGAATTCTCCAAATTGCCCCATATAGAGTGTGTGTGTGAGTGAGTGAGTGTGTGCCCAGTGATGGATTGGCACCCTGTCCTGGGTCTATCTGCCCAGCGCCCGAAACGTTCGCCCCTGGATGGGCATGGGGAACCCCACCACGACCCTAATAGAGGATAAAGCGGGAGATAATGAATGAATGAAAGACATCAAAAGTCTGTTCCACAATGTAGGTGATGTGTAGGTTAGTACTTGTAACGTTGATCAGTCGAGTGAAATCATATACAAATGTTTTCTTATGAATTATTACAGCTGTATGTGGGGCTGGACTACATGCTTCTCATTGCTATTTCCTTGTAAATAAGGCTAAGACATGGAATGACGCTCAGCTCTTCTGCAAAAGTCAATACTCTGACATGGCCACTGTCAATGCATCAGACGATCTGACCCGGCTGCAGAGCATGCTGCAGAGGCAAAATGTGAACAACGCTTGGATCATTCTGCAGAGTGAAAGTACCAAGACATGGAGATGGTCTCTGGAAGAGATGTTACAGGATGGAGGAAGTACATACAGGAATTGGCAATCTGGAGAACCAGTGTACTTTGAGTCTAATGAGTATTGTGCTGCAATTCAGAAAGGAGGTCATGGCCAATGGCTTAACGCCGACTGCAGCAGCTTATTGTCATTCGTGTGTGTTAATGGTAATGACTGGTAAATTACCATTAATGGTTAATGGTAAAGCTTCGTTACATGAAAAGTCAATTATGAGTTAAAATGACTGTTTATCATGTATTGTAAATGTCTTTCAGAAACCAATGTCACTTCTAGCAGATACAAACCCATCAGAGAGCCTAAGACCTGGCACGATGCCCGAAAATACTGCCGAGAGACTCTCACTGACCTCGTCATCATACGAAACCAAACTGACAATGATGAAATTTACAATATGATTCAAGCTTCTGAATTATTATGGATCGGTTTGTTCTCCAGTAACTGCACTGTGCTACCTATGAATACAATAGACTCAATCTGGCAGAACTGTAATCAAAGTCTTCCATTCTTCTGCATTGAAAGTGAGTAACATTTGTTTCAGTTTGTAATTAAACACGTTATTAAAAGAATCAGAGAATCATTTTATAGAAAATGCATAAGCTGATGGTTACCTGAGCTGTTGATACAAGGCCGTATGGGACCGTGCACGTGCGTTGTGGATTACAGATTGTAAACCCACCATACGAAAGTCAGAGCAGATATTAGGACCATGAGAGTTGTTTTGTGCTGCTGTAGCCCATCAGCTTCAGGATTTACACATGCGCTGTGCATTCAGAGATGTTGTTCCATTCAATCTGCACTGGATTTAATGTAAACAAAAAAAAATATGAAACACATTTTCAGTGTAGAAAGACATCATCATTTGTCCATTTGCAGTGCCGCTGCTGCAACTGAGACTTTCTCTTCTAAACAGGTCTAAAGAGACGTCATTTCTCCATTTGCAGTGCCGCTGTTGTCTCACTTTGTGCTGTTGCTGCAACTGAGATGTTCTCTTCTAATCAGATCTAATTTTTCGTTACTCTTTCAGACCGACTTATCCTAATCAAGCAGAATCTAAGCTGGCCAGATGCTCTGACATACTGCAGGGAGCACCATCATGACCTTGTATCAGTGCGCACACTGGAGATCCAGCTTCAGGTGAAGAAAGTGGCTGTGGATGCCATCACTGATCTTGTGTGGCTGGGTCTGAGCCACGACTGCTCCAACAAAATCTGGTTCTGGTTGACTGGATCGGTGCTCTGCTATGAGGACTGGGCTGCAGGACATGGGACAGCACAGCAAAACTGCAGCTATGTGGGGAGAGCTGGAGCAATTCAGTCCAGAGGAAAGCAGCAGTGGGTCAGTCTGCCTGAGGACCAGAAGCTCAACTTCATCTGCTCCAATTTTGAAGGTGAGTCATTACCAACATACATATTCAATCATTATTAAAATGCGTGTGATATTATACATAACTCAGCTTGATTTATATTCTCTTCATTCTGTCTGTTTTAAACATGAAGAAACTCTTTACTGAAGACGCTGCAGATGAGCTGACTTCCATCTGAATGCTGAATCAGAAGATCACATTATATATTTATATACATTCTCCTTTCTGGTGATTTTATTGGGTTTATTTATTAATATTTAAATAATAGAAATAAGTTTGGAACTAAATTAATAAAAAATTATTTCTTATAATGTCTTTTTGTCTATTAAATAAAAACTCGATTAAATTAACAAATGACAGGCTTTATGTTTTATAACATTTTACTTTTGTCTTGACTTTTCTGGCAATTGAGTTTGTTTGTATACAGAAACCATATTAAATGACTTTCTACCATCTCTACCATCTTCATGGTCACATCTTATTCTAAGAATCCCTTAAGGTCAACAGCGAGTCGGCAACAACAATCTATTATGTAAGCCACATGGGGGTGGGGTCAGAGCACACCACAATCACCCACCCACATGTTCTCATATCATAAACAATTAAAAACGTCTTGTTTATTAAACATATTTTAGTTTATACTATATGTCAGGTTAGGGCGGCACGGTGGCTTAGTGGTTTAGCATGTTCGCCTCTCAGCGCTAGGGATTCCCGGTTCGAATCCCCATCTGGGTGGAGTTTCCATGTTCTCCCCGTGTCTGCATGGGTTTCCTCCGGGTTCTCCGGTTTCCTCCCACAGTCCAAAAACATGGATCAAGTCAATTGAACTCTCAAAATTGCCCCATATAGAGTGTGTCTGTGTGAGTGAGTGTGTGCCCAGCGATGGATTGGCGCCCTGTCCTGGGTGTATCTGCCCAGCGCCCGAGAAGTTCTCCCCTGGATGGGCATGGGGAACCCCACTGCGACCCTAATAGAGGATAAAGCAGGAGATAATGAATGAATGAAAAAAGTTAAAATTTATTAAGAATTCAGACGACATTTAAACATCCTGTAATCATGGGTCATGTTAGTATTTTTACAGTCAGCAACATTATTCACATTTGCTTTGAACAACGATCATAAATATGAAGACTAAACAAAGTCAAAAAATGTGCATCACCGAATCAGATGTGTTTCGTCTTCGTTGTTCTCACAGCAAGAAGGTCTGGGGTTCAGCGCTACCTTCATCCAACATGCTGAAGTTCTTGTATCACATTTTTCTAAAATTATTTGAAATTAACTTAATTGAATTGAAACAAATATGTGACAAAACATTGAAACCCTGTAATTTTCTTAGTAATTGTAATGTTGATCAGTGGAGAATAATCATATACAAATGTTTTTCTTATTAATTATTACAGCTGTATGTGGCACTGGATCAAATACATCTCGTCGCTATATCTTTGTAAATGAAGGTAAGACATGGAATGACGCTCAGCTCTTCTGCAGAAGTCAATATGCTGACATGGCCACCATCAATGCATCAGACGATCTGACCCGGCTGCAGAGCATACTGCAGAGTAAACATGTAAACAACACTTGGATCATTCTGCAGAGTGAAATTATCAAGACATGGACATACAAGAATTGGAAATATCAAGAACCAGTGAATGTTATAACTACCCAGTACTGTATTACCATGCACAATTGGTGTGGAAAATGGGTTAATACACGCTGCAGCAATTTATTGTCATTCATGTGTGGTAATGGTAAGGACTGTTCCAAAGCATTTTCATAAATAAAAACCTACAGCTTCTTTATATAAAAAAAGGCAAACATGAGCTAAAATTAATATTCATCATGCTAACATTTTGCAGAAACCAATAGAAATTCTAACAGATATATACTTATTAATGAGCGTAAGACCTGGCATGATGCTAGAAAATACTGCCGAGAGAACCACACTGACCTCGTCCTCATAAGGAACAAAACTGAAAATGATGAAATTCACAATATGATTAAAAGTCCTGGAACAACTGAATATGTGTGGATCGGTTTGTTCTACAGTAACTGCACTGTGCTACCTATGAATACAACAGACTCAGTCTGGCAGAACTGTAATCAAAGTCTTCCATTCTTCTGCTTTGAAAGTGAGTAACATTTTATTCAATTTTGTAATTAAATACATCTTATTAAAAGAATAAGAGAATCATAATCTAGATGGGGCGGCACGGTGGCTTAGTGGTCAGCACGTTCGCCTCTCAGCGCTAGGGATTCCCGGTTCGAATCCCAATCTGGGTGGAGTTTCCACGTTCTCCCCGTGTCCGCGTGGGTTTCCTCCGGGTTCTCCGGTTTCCTCCCACAGTCCAAAAACATGGATCAAGTCAATTGAGTTCTCAAAAAATTCCCCCATATAGAGTGTGTCTGTGTGAGTGAGTGTGTGCCCAGCGATGGATTGGCGCCCTGTCCTGGGTGTATCTGCCCAGTGCCCGAAACGTTCTCCCCTGGATGGGCATGGGGAACCCCCCCCTCCCAAGCGACCCTAATATAGAATAAAGCGGAAGATAATGAATGAATGAATAATCTAGATGATTCGTAAGATGATGGTTACCTGAGCTGTTGGTACAAGGCCGTATGGGGCCATGTGTTCATGTTGTTGAATCCAGGTTCTGAACCCATCATACGAATGTTAAAATTATGTCGAAATTAGGACCAAGAGAACTGTAGCCTCAGTTGTCTGTTCTTATCTGATAAAAGTGGCACTCATTGTAGACTTGGGCTGTTGTAGCCCATCAGCTTCTGTGCATTCAGAGATGTTATTCTATTTATTTTGCACAGATTTTTAAGGTAAATTAAAAAAAGTATCAAACACATTTTTAGTGTAGAGAGACGTCATTTCTCCATTTGCAGTGCCGCTGTTGTCTCCCTTTGTGCTGTTGCTGCAACTGAGACTTTCTCTTCTAATCAGATCTAATTTTGTGTTCCTCTTTCAGACTGGCTTATCCTAATCAAGCAGAATCTGAGCTGGTTAGAAGCTCTGACATACTGCAGGGAGCACCATCATGACCTCGTATCAGTGCGCACACCAGAGATCCAGCTTCAGGTGAAGGAAACGGCTCTGGGTGCAATCACTGATCTTGTGTGGTTGGGTCTGAATCACGACTGCAATGCTGAAATCTGGTTTTGGTTGACTGGATCGGTGCTCTGCTTTGAGGACTGGGCTGCAGGACATGGGACAGCACTGCAAAACTGCAGTTATGTGGGGAGAGCTGGAGCAATTCAGTCCAGAGGAAGGCAGCAGTGGGTCAGTCTGCCTGAGGACCAGCAGCTCAACTTCATCTGCTCTACCTATGAAGGTTGGTCACGTTACTGAACTGTCTGTAGCATTTAACACAACAGATTTAAATTGCATTTAAAATGTTTTTTTTTCTTCACATTTTCTCTTCTTGCATCTCTTAAAAACACGAAGACATATTTTATTGAAGATTTCAAAGGCGAGCTGATTGACATCTGAATGCTGAGATTATCGCAGTGACATTTTTTATTTACATTCATCATTACATTTGTTTATTGTCCTGTTTGATGTTTAAACCTTCATTTAACATATATTAAATAGATATAGCAGTGCTATCTAATTCCATTGTGCCATAATAATTTTGCTATCTGGGAGTTTCATTACCTTGATTTACAATCAATACCTATAAAAATGCTATAACTTTTTGTGTGCGATTTGAATATTTTAATATCATGTTTTTGACTTTGTTTGTTAAATAAAAAAATATTGCTCATATCTTTCTATGCCTTAACTGTTTTTATACACATACATACAAACAGTCTAATGGAAATATTAATTATTTAATAATAATTTGTTTACACAGACCACAGATTTGTTTTCAGAGTGGCCCATGTTTGTGTTTGTAAAATTTATGGCGTGTCAATTTGCATATTGCAGTTTAGTTCCTCACCATATTGAAGGCGCAGAACCATTAAAGTGTGCTGCATCACAATTATGACTCAAAGCACATGTCAGTGGCATTAACACATGTGCAACCACTTTTCCTCTAAAGTTGGCAAACATGGCGTAATGTACTGGCACCCCTGCATTTCTTTAAAAACAAAGGCACCACGTAAATAATTTTGTTTGCATTAAAATGACAAAAAAACTAAGAGAAGAGGTAAAGCTGACATGACCACACACAAACAAATCATTTCACACACATTTAAAAACATGATGATGTCTGTTCTTCTGTCCACTCTTCTAATAAATAACATCTTTATGTAAGAAAAAAAAAAAAAGCAGCAAATCGTGAATGTTCATTCTTTACAACAGGTAAATTTAAAACACACGTTATTGTTACGAACCTTCAAAATTGGAGCAGATGAAGTTGAGCTCCTGGTCCTCAGGCAGACTGACCCACTGCTGCTTTCCTCTGGACTGAATTGCTCCAGCTCTCCCCACACCACTGCAGTTTGTTACCTCTGTCCCGTATCCCGGAGCCCAGTCCTCATAGCAGAGCACCGATCCACTCAACCAGAACCAGGTTCCAGCATTGCAGTCGTGACTCAGACCCAGCCACACATGCTCAGTGATGGCATTCAGAGCCACTTCCTTCACCCAGAGCTGGATCTCCGGTGTGCGCACTGATACGAGGTCATGATGGTGCTCCCTGCAGTATGTCAGAGCTTCTAACCAGCTCAGATTCTGCTCGATCAAAACCAGTCGGCCTAGAAAGTAAAATGAAAGAGGAAATATAAGACAATGATGAATAACATAAATATCACTACAGGAGATTCACAAAGCTAAATAAAAAAAAATAATACTTGGAATATCGATAATCTGCCTACGACCCATTACACAGCAGTAAGCAGTCATGGCCGGTGTGTTTGAAACATTCATTCATTCATTATCTCCCGCTTTATCCTCTATTAGGGTCACGGGGGGGTTCCCCATGCCCATCCAGGGGAGAACGTCTCGGGCGCTGGGCAGATAGACCCAGGACAGGGCGCCAATCCATCGCTGGGCACACACTCACTCACACAGACACACTCTATATGGGGAAATTTTTGAGAATTTAATTGACCTGATCCATGTTTTTGGACTGTGGGAGGAAACCGGAGAACCCGGAGGAAACCCACGCGGACACTAGGAGAACATGGAAACTCCACCCAGATGGGGATTCGAACCGGGAATCCTTAGTGCTGAGAGGCGAACGTGCTAACCACTAAGCCACCGTGTTTGAAACAACTAGTTTAAAAAATATTTATTACGATATTAGATGAAATCATGTTTAGCCTGGAAAATATAAAATGTCCAAATGTAGTGAATCGACTGGTTAAGTTTAAGTGAAATACAACCTTTGAAATAAAACATTAAATTAAAATTTTGAATTTACTTTGTTATGCTGAGTGTTCCATTCAGACCAATCCATTTCAGGCTACTTTTAGTTAATGTGATTTTATTTTCATATAATTACTTTGCAGGCGGCACGGTGACTTAGTGGTTTAGCACGTTCGCACCAATCTGGGTGGAGTTTCCATGTTCTCCCCATGTCCGTGTGGGTTTCCTCCGGGTTCTCCGCTTTCCTCCCACAGTCCAAAAACATGGATCAAGTCAATTGAGTTCTCCAAATTGCCCCATATAGAGTGTGTCTGTGTGAGTGAGTGTGTGCCCAGCGATAGATTGGCGCCCTGTCCTGGGTCTATCTGCCCAGCGCCCGAGACGTTCTCCCCTGGATGGGCATGGGGAACCCCACCGTGACCCTAATAGAGGATAAAGCGGGAGATAA
>JAFMOC010000284.1:45000-47500 GCA_019802505.1 Corydoras sp. C115
GTCTGCAGTATCCTGCCTCTTTTGGTTATGCGCTCCAGTCAGTGATGCCGGAGTCACATGCTGCACTGTGTTCAATTAATTACTTATTATTAAATGCCGTGCTTTATTATCAGCTCTAACGGCCTTCCTCGTCTGTTTCTTTTGAGGTGTCCCCGGCTTCCTGGAGATCCATGGCTCTGCTTACGAATACTGTATGGAACCTGACAAGGCGGTCCTGCAGGACGCCCCTAATGGACTCACATATAGTTTTCTAGTTGTTAGTTTTTCCATTTGTTTAATATCTACATGGCTGTTCACACTGTTGTTGCTGCCTGGCCGCTCAAGGAGGATGAGTCCCCCACTGAGTTTGTCCTCCCAAGGTTTCTTCCTTAAATAACAACATAAAAGGGAGTTTTTTCTTGCCACTGTCGCTTCGGCTTGCTCTTGGGGGAGGTTTAAAGGCTTTTCATTCTGTAAAGCTGCTTTGTGACAATGTACTGTTGTAAAAAGCGCTATATGAATAAATTACTTGAACTTGAACTTGAACTTGAACCTTATATAGATCAATTACTGTCCCACATCCTGGATCAGTACTGTACACTCGGTCCACTTTAGCACCTCCTCACATCTTAGCATATCTATTCTGTAAATAAACAGAACCTAAAACAAACACATCAGTACATTTTGCATGCATTACAGCTGCACAACATTGCAAACACTAGATGTAGTTAATGAAAATTTTAAATATTATACAAAGTAGCTGTAATGATTTGCTTAATAAATGTAATAAATATATACTAATATGAATATTTAGCTCTTTCAGTTTGGAAGCAAAATTATTATAATTGTTATTAAAATTTGTGGGTTTAAAAAATATATACTTTTAAAAAGCATATTTATTATTCCAGATTACTACTGTAAACAAATTATAATACCGTGTGGGAAAACAGGGTGATGCAGTTTTTTAACATGTCCACCAGGTGGCGGAAAAAGCTGCTGGTTTAAAAACGTACAATCAGCACTGCAGTTTACTGAAGTTACACTTACAGAATACTTTATTAGACGTCACCTGTTTAAATACGTTTTTCATTCATTCATTATCTCCCGCTTTATCCTCTATTAGATTCGCGGGGGGGGGGGGGGGGGGTTCCCCATGCCCATCCAGGGGAGAACGTCTCGGGCGCTGGGCAGATACACCCAGGACAGGGCGCCAATCTATCACTGCACACACTCTATATGGGGCAATTTGGAGAACTCAATTGACTTGATCCATGTTTTTCGACTGTGGGAGGAGAACCCGGAGGAAACCCACGCAGACACGGGGAGAACATGGAAACTCCACCCAGATGGGGATTCGAACCGGGAATCCCTAGCGCTGAGAGGAGAACATGCTAAACCACTAAGCCACCGTGCCATCCATTAATAAATATACTAAATACTAAAATACATAAACACTACTAATAAAACCAGTATCTTATTCTTACAGAAAGTTTCTTCTAGATCCTATTGCAGTGACTTTCAGGATTCGTGTTAACGGTAAAGAAACACAAAGCAGGAAAATAAGTAACGCTGTTTGTTTCTTATTACAACACTTATATACATTTACGCCCGTCTCCAGACTGACTCCCTGTGCTTTGTTTAAATTTGTATAGCTAAGCACATTTCTATTTGCATATGAAAGGCTGATGTGAGAACAGCAGGTGAGCTGCTCCTGTCCGGTTCTAAACCTCACAATTTTTAACACGTTCTCCATTACAAACATTTATTCCAGTCCAACAAACAATCATTTACTCATAACTACATTATCTATGGCCAAACATATGCAAATATCCTAATTAATATTCATTTGTAAATCTCTCAGCAGTAATGCAGAGCTGCCGCCCTTGAAACTTTGGCTTTAAGCGAAGTGTTTAAGAATAAATTAAATATAAGAAGCATTTGTGAGAACAGAAAATAAATGAGGACCAAAATTTCTGATCACGATTCGCATCCTAATTCGGCTTTTTTTCTCTGAAGCCTATAAATGAACTGCATCACCACCGTGCTTCTCCATGCTGGCCCTTAGTACCAGGGTTTTGCATGTGCTGAAGCCGTTTCAGTCCCTAAACAGGCATTTTAAACTCAACTGCAAAACATGAAACCTGAGTTGGTGTGAAGGGGTGTGTCTGAGGAGAGAAAACAATCTAATGTTTTGGTTTTTTTTAGGGCCTGTGGAACCCAAAGGTTAAAAACTTCAGGATGTACAGGTGATAAACAATGTGCTTTCATATGAAAGTATTAAAAGTATTTGGTTGAGATTGATTGAAATGTACAATTTGTGTATTTATAGATTCATTCATTCATTCATTATCTCCTGCTTTATCCTCTATTAGGGTCGCGGTGGGGTTCCCCATGCCCATCCAGGGGAGAACGTCTCGGGTGCTGGGCAGATACACCCAGGACAGGGCGCCAATCTATCGCTGTGTATTCATAGATTTTTAGATTTAAAATAAAGACAGGCGGCACGGTGGCTTAGTGGTTT
>JAFMOC010000284.1:52500-120000 GCA_019802505.1 Corydoras sp. C115
CTCAACCCGCCTCATTTTCTCCAGCTCCGTCTCTCTAGCGATCAGCTGCTTCACCTGATAAGTCAACTGTCTCCGGGGTGGCAGGCCGGGAAAGCGTACCACATCCTCCACGTTGCTGTGAATGCATCCATGAGTGTGAGAAAGAGAGAGACATGCAAGTGCATTCATTATGGATAAAATTAAATCTACCACTGCGAATGAATCTGAACGGCTGGGTACGACAACTTACGGTTCCAGCACGTAGGTGTACTGGCCCTCGGGGGTGCGTTCTTGTCTGTAGGTCAGGTTGTAGTTGATCATGTTGTCGATGAGCTCACAGAGGTGCTGTTTCTCTCTGGTGCTGTACAGCTGAGGATTCACCTGAAAACATCAAGTTATAAACCTGATACGGCAGCATGTGACCCAGCCGGGTTTGTAACATATGGTCAGTTTATTTTTAATTCCATAACAATAATGATGCTTCTAAAATGCAGTTTATAATGTATAGATGTTAATAATTCATTCATTCATTATCTCCCACTTTATTCTCTATTAGGGTCGCGGTGGGGTTCCCCATGCCCATCCAGGGGAGAATGTCTCGGGCGCTGGGAAGATACACCCAGGACAGGGCGCCAATCCATCGCTGGGCACACACTCACTCACACAGACACACTCTATATGGGGCATTTTTGAGAATTCAATTGACTTGATCCATGTTTTTGGACTGTGGGAGGAAACCGGAGAACCCGGAGGAAACCCACGCAGACACGGGGAGAACATGGAAACTCCACCCAGATGGGGATTCGAACCGGGAATCCCTAGTGCTGAGAGGCGAACGTGCTGACCACTAAGCCACCGTGCCGCCGATGTTAATAATAATAAGTTAATAATAAAACAATGACATCAAACAACATACCCTGCACAGACTGCCTTACCGGTCTAAGTTTTGGGCAGATAAGATCGAGCAAAAGGCTGAGGATGTCCAAACACAGGCTGCTCTGGCAAATTCGGCTCCGTATGACGGGAGGAATCTCGGCCAACATGGCAACAACTGCGTTCTTGGTGTGCTGGAGTTTTGTGAGCGCCTGCAAATAATCAGAAGTGTCATTTCGTTTAAAACCCATTATGAGAACATAAGTGGGGTTTTTGAGGTCTCATGGCAACAAGACTTGGAGTTAAGGTGAAAAAAGGAGCAAATACTCACCTCATAGTGGCTGTTGGGGTAACTGATGCGGGGAACAGAGTTGGCTGCAAACAAGTGATGGAAGGCAGCCGGGAGGAAGGGGAGGTAGCGCATGAGGGAGTAGTTCTGACCATGCAACACACATTGGTTCACATGGTCTGAGAAACACAGCCAGTCCAGACCTGCGCATATGGCCCACATGCCCGGGTCCTTCAGCTTCATACTCAAAAAATTATCATACAGCCCCTGATGGAGCAAGAGGATTCATTAAGCTGATTATTTATTCTGTTTCAGGTGTTTAACACATTAGATGCTCGTCTTAAGGTGTGCATGTGACCTGTGTGAGCTTCTCGTGCTCTCCTGTAGATGAGGCCAAATGTAGGATATGCTGAAGTCGTCGGTCTCCATCTTTAAGCCCAGTTTCGTCAAATCCTCCAAACTGATCTCCACCGAGCCGTTTCCTAAAGTTTTACACCAAAATGTGTCGCAAGGTTACTCCACCATATAATATTAACACTTTCATTTGTTTCAAACTTTGAAGAAAAAACTAAAAGGCACAATCATTATATTTTATCAGTAAGAAATGTTTCCTAAATATTTTTGGCACAATAAACATTAAATACCATCAGTATTTGGTAATTCGGTAATAAAATAAAATTTTATAATAAAATAATAACAGGTAGTCGATTTAAGTTTTAAAAAACCGTACAATGTGATTACCTTTTTGTCCGAGGAAGCTGAAAGATTTCTTGCCACACTGAGAACAAACCCTTGTTCTGGTCCTTTAACCCAACAGACATAGAACTGACGATGCGCTGGTCCAGCTGCTTCTGACCGCGGCCATGTAAGAACTGAAACACACGGGGTGTAATGATTCTTATAAACGCGACTCGAAGGAGAACTTACACTCCACATTTCACAACAATGAATAATAACAGATCTGATTCATTCATTCATTCATTATCTTCCGCTTTATCCTCTATTAGGGTCGCGGTGGGGTTCCCCATGTCCATCCAGGGGAGAACCTCTCAGGCACTGGGCAGACACACCCAGGACAGGGCGCCAATCCATCGCTGGGCACACACTCACTCACACAGACACACTCTATATGGGGCAATTTTTGAGAATTCAATTGACTTGATCCATGTTTTTGGACTGTGGGAGGAAACCGGAGAACCCGGAGGAAACCCACGCGGACACGGGGAGAACGTGGAAACTCCACCCAGATGGGGATTCGAACAGATCTGATTATCAGATTAATATATTTAAACTGCTATAAGAAGAACTGGCTCCACAACAATTTTAGCCCTGAAAGGAGAAACATGGTCAGGTCCAATACGCGTAATGACATTTAAAACATGACCGATGGGTATCGATATTCTCTTATTTTAAGAGGTCACCTGTAGAGTATTGATGCACGAACGGATGTCATTATCCGTCTTCTCACACAAGGCCATCAGAGTCCCCGTGTCGGCTTTCATGCCCTGCCGACGTGTGATCTAACACACACAGACACACACACACGTTTAATGCTACAACTCATTCCACATTAAACACCATATACTACTCACTATTTATTTTTACATAGGATCATGTTCCACGTTCTACGCACCAGTCTATAACACTGAATGTTATGAATTGAGTTGTTGTTTGATTTGTAACCCGGACATCTGTACACATGCATATTAAGAGTTACCTCTGCCAGTCTTTGCGCCAGCCGCGACTGCTGTGTCGGAGGGAACGTTAAAAGAAATGCCTGCTGCCTCAACGGCCGCAGAGCTGGAGTATAACTGTAAACACAGACGTATTCCATGTATACACACAAAAGCTATAATCAGTGGCGGAAAATTAAAGGTTTTTCTAATTCACTACATTCATTTGACAAATTTTTTAAACATTTGTTACTCGTTATGTTTAAGACAAGTTTACGTTATGTTTAATACAAGTTACTCGTTATGTTTAAGCTTTTACAAGCGTCTGTTCAAAGTACAATCGCAATGCAGTACACAAAATAAATAAAGGATGTGAATAGTTTCTCCACCCCCGTGTGCGATATGAGGCACAGACAGGAGCTTACAGGTCATTGCAGATGCAGATGATTGGTCGAAGCAGAACAGACTCTTTCTTCTTTTTCTTCTTTAGCGGATTAGAGCCGGAGTCCTCGGTCTCTCGACCGTCCTTCCTGTTTCAGAGTCGCCAACAGGACGTTGATGGCAGCCTGAGATGGTCATGGAGAATAAGGCTGTTTAGAAAAGGCACGGTCACCATCCTGGACATGTGAAGTCAGGAGGGTCTTACTGATGGAGCTCCATCGATTTCATCAATCACGAGGCAGTTTGGCTTCTCATTAGCTCCGAGGACAGATTTCATCTGAGTCGCAGTGTCGATGCGTTTCTGGAAGAGTTCTGCACTGCGGTCATCACTGGACCAGAGGAAAGCCAACCGTTCAAACATATTAACCAACACTAATTAATAAATAAAAACAACTGCTGCATTATTCTTCTGAATAAATGGAAGATATGAAATAAACAGATGGTGGTGTAATGTTTAGTGCTCTGGCACTTCAGCCCAGCAGCACAAGTATTACAGCTCATAGGTTTGATTCACATGTGGTATGTTCTCCCATCAGCACAGGGTTTATTTTACAAGTTTTATTTTCCCCACTACTGAAAAAAACTTCCTAGTAGTTTAATGGCAGATACTACACTTATAAACCATAAACTTTACAGGCCACATGGTCTATATAACTCACAAACATGAGAACTACTGAAGAGCACTGCAGTATGTGTGTGTGTGTGTGTGTGTATATATATATATATATATATATATATATATATATATATATATATATATATATTAGGGCTGTATTCAACTACAAATTTTCGTAGTCGAATCTGATTCCTCAGATTTTCCCTATAGTCGACTGATAGTCGAATCAGTTAAAATTTCACCACAAGATGGTGCTATAAGCATAGTTTTTAAAAAAAGATTTTTTTTTTAATATATTTTACTTGTTTTTCTTTGTTTTTCTTTTTTTTCTAGAAATTATGATGATTTTATTTGACAAAAGGCTTTATATATAACGAAAACAAAGACATTTCATGTAAAAACTAATGCTTAGCAGCAGCCATGGGCGCCCCCATGTGGTCAAAATGGTACATTCGACTATGAGGTTCATAGTCGACTACGGTTCTCCGAATCGAATCGTCGAATCAGCGAATATTGCAGCTCACCCCTAATATATATATATATATATATATATATATATATATATATATATATATATATATATATATATATATATATGGGTGTGTGTGTGTGTGTGTGTGTGTTTTATCACCTGGCATTGATCTCAACTACATTGTATCCTGCATGTTTGGCAATAATATGAGCTAAGGTCGTTTTCCCCAAACCTGGAGGACCGGACAAGAGAGCAACCTACGAACAGACAAAAAAATATATAATATATATAAGGTTTATTATTTCCTCTATATATCCGTTAAATGTAATTATTATCAACACTACATAGCTGGCAAAAGCTGTGGGTGAGAATGGCTAATGTGTCTGTATAAGCAGTAGACATCAAGCCTCATCCTATAGTACATACTAGATAAAATTTAGTACCTATAGTTTAGTAGCTGATCTCAGATGTAGTTTGGTCACCAATCCCAACAACTATATTATAAACACCGCTTAAGGGGTCTGTTTAATTCTCTCACCTTGAATTTGGGTCGTTTGTACTGGTCCAGTTCTGCTTCCAGGATCTCCTCAGTTATCTGACTTTTGGTCTTAAATTTCTGGTTTTGTTTTTGGGCGTTTTGTGGGTTCGCTCGCGTCTCTGCAGGCGGCGGACGAGGCTTTTTCTCTTTGCCGAAAACCACCGTGTCCCAGAGCTTAAGCCATTTCAGCAGGCAGCGGTTAGTGAACTGAGAACAAACACACAACCGCCAACATTCAGCATCATTGCTTCTAATCAGAAGTCAACGTTCAGGAGAGGTTCTTACTCACATCGTCACTTAGAAGCTCCATATAATGCTGCGGTGAGAACCGATCAACCCACAACCTGCTTGAAGAGGGTTCATCGGTTGCATGACCGTCACCCACATCGGCATTCTCATTCTCCTCTTCCACAAGAAGCTCTGGATCTATACCGCTAAACATAAAACTTAATTAATTGGTTAAATCCTAATATTAACCTAAATAATAATTTATACACTGTTAAATATACTTTGATCGGTCACATGCACTTTATTTATGATCTGAACTGATCTATGATGAGGTTTTAATTTTTAGGATTGTTTAAAATAAAAAAAGGAGGGGTGATATGAAATGTTTGTACTGTATCATTGTATGTGAGACAGAAGACATCAAAAAGCCCCAGAGGAATGGAAGAGGACATCCGTGTGAGGAACACTTACCTGTTTAAAAGTTCTGTTAACCTCTGGGATTCTTCCACTAACTGATGATGACGCTGCAAACAAAAGACATTCATTAATGTAATTCCTGCATCTGCACTGCTTGTGTGGGTGGGCATGCTGCTTTTTACCCTTTCTGCCACTTGCTCCTGAAGGACCTCGATTGGAATTGTCAGCAAGCCAAGTGAACTATAGGAATTTCTGGAAAATCTGGGATCCGGCACCTGAGATGAGAAAATATATATATATTTGAAGTTATTAGGGCTGTCTTCAACTAAGGATTTTCATAGTCGAATCTGATTCGTCAGATTTTTCCTATAGTCGACTGATAGTCGAATCAGTTAAAATTTCACCACAAGATGGCGCTATAAGCATGGTTTTTAAAAAAGATATTTTTTTATATATTTTACTTGTTTTTCTAGAGCACCGTAAATGGGTTAAAGCGCACACATCATTAAAAAAAATATTAACAGAAATTAGGATGGTTTTATTTGACAAAAGGCTATATATATAACGAAAACAAAGACATTTCATGTAAAAACATCAGCAGCAGCAGCCATGGGCGCCCCCATGTGGTCAAAATGGTACATTCGACTATGAGGTTCATAGTCGACTACGGTTCTCCGAATCGAATCGTCGAATCAGCGAATATTGCAGCTCACCCCTAGAAGTTATCACCTATTTAGGATGTTTACATAACTAATGGTCCTCTGTGTGTCAAAAGTTAGGTGATGCCAGCCGCACCTTATCATCCTCTTCATCTCTCTGGCTCAGATAAACTCGGTTTCCATTAGAGTCTGTGACAGTGATGTATTCTCCTGTGGCTGGAGGACGTTTTAACACGTGGCGAATTTTCACTGAAGCCCTCGTTGGTGTTTCTTGTAGAACTTCCAAACCACTGATGTCCAATGCAACGGTACTTGTAGCAGCTGAAGGTCTGTCAGGGGAGAGGCATAGTGCCAGTCCAGGTCTACAAAGAAAAAAGGATCATTTTTTAAAATCCAAAACCACATTGAGCCGACACCCAGGACTCATTCAACAGTGTCCTACTATTAAAGTCCTGTCACTTCATGAATGGTTTTGAATGCAATATACAAACCAATTAGCTAAACAAACACAGAGAAGCATTAAATCTTAAACTGGCAGTATGTGAAATACGTTAAAGCTTTACCTCCTTTGTTCTGCTGTCGGATACACCTCGGGTGACGAAGGAGGAGTGATCTCATCACTAAGATCGGCATCAAAATGGAGCTTTTTGACCACATCATGTTTCCTTTTCTTAGCCTTCGGAGCTACAATAAAACACATTTATATATTAATATAACACACATGCATCTTACCCCATCACCTTACAATTCAAACTGACTTTATTATTGAAGGCATTTAAAGAGACAATGGCTCAGTGGTAAGTGCTTTCGCCAGACTCACTCAGGGTCTCATCTTCATCGCTGTCTTCACCACCCACTGATCTCGTTAAAGCCAAATCACCAGAAGTGATGGCTTCTTCAAATGTCTGTTGCTTCTGCCCCCGAAATTCAGACACCTTTGGTTGCGTTTGCTCTGCTGCAAACATGAAAACAATAAAATAAACGTTTACAGAAGCACTAACGCAGTCATTACCTTTTAATCCACTTTATAATTAGAGGGCCAAAGACTGGTAATTTTTACAATAATATATGTCTATAACTGCACACGTTAAAATGAATAGGACACAACAGTGTGTGTGATGTTTAGCGTTCTCATTTTACAAGTAGTATAGGTTTACTCCTAAAGTTCTGGTTTCCACTATTCTAAAAAAAAATGAACTGCATATATTTAATTGACTCTCGGTGCCATTATATATTTGTGTTGCTGCCCTGAGCCAGTTTTATTTAAATGTATTAAAAATGGTAATTAGGGCGGCACAGTGGCTTAGTGGTTGGCACGTTCTCCTCTCAGCGCTAGGGATTCCCGGTTCGAATCCCCATCTGGGTGGAGTTTCCATGTTCTCCCCGTGTCCGCGTGGGTTTCCTCCGGGTTCTCCGGTTTCCTCCCACATTCCAAAAACATGGATCAAGTCAATTGAGTTCTCCAAATTGCCCCATATAGAGTATGTCTGTGTGAGTGAGTGTGTGCCCAGCGATGGATTGGCGCCCTGTCCTGGGTGTATCTGCCCAGCGCCCGAAATGTTCTCCCCTGGATGGGCATGGGGAACCCCACCGCGACCCTAATAGAGGATAAAGCGGGAGATAATGAATGAATGAAAAATGGTAATAACTTAACTGCATTTTTTTTTTCAACTCAACCGACCATTCTCCTGATTTCAGACAAGACCTAAATTAGTTTATAGACATTTCTAATATATACATTTTTACATTAGCTGTAGTCGTTTTGGTTTCTTAATAAAATTAAATAAATACTTAAGATTATCTATTCGTGCATATTAACGGGATTAAATCGATCGCAAGTTACCTAAAATGGGTAAGGCTGCACCCAAATCACAAATTGCAAACTACCCCTTTGCCCTACAGACGCCAGAGCATGAGGTTTTTCTAGTGCCCTAGATATTTCACTACGCTGAATTTGGGATTGAACCAACGCTGACGCGATAAAAAAAAGACTCCGAAATAACATTTACTGCAGTCTATTTAATAACAATACGTTCATGAGTTTTAATATCGTGCCTTTTATCTGTCTGTTTGTTTGCTTTGAACGTAGATTAACATATTTAAAACTAACTTACACTCAAATTCAGCCAACACCTCCAGCTCGTCAGCAAACTGTTGCTCGAAATCATCCTCAATTCCGTACATTTCGTCGTATTCGTCCATTTTCGCATTCGGTTATTAGATTTAAACGGTGAATAAATAAATATTAACAGATTTTTGTTACTTTCTAATTAAACGACGACATCACGCTGCGTTCAGCTCGTCTTCAAGCTTTCGCGCAAAACATTCATGCGCTCTGTTTACATCCGGGTCATTTTCTAAACTTAACTCCCGCGTTTCCAATAAACCCCGCCTTCTAAATACTGCATCCTGCATCCTGCATACTACATACTACAGACTACATACTACAGACCACATACTACATATTACATACTACAGACTACATATTACATACTACAGACTACAGACCACATACTACATATTACAGACTACATACTACATACTACATATTACATACTACATACTACAGACTACATACTACATACTACAGACTACATACTACATACTACAGACCACATACTACAGACTGCAGACTACAGACTGCATACTACAGACTACAGACTACATACTACAGACTACATACTACATAATACAGACTGCATACTACATACTACATACTACAGACCATACATACAGACTACATACTACAGACTACATACATCCTACATACCTGCTTACTACATACTACAGACTACCATACTACAGACTACTACTACAGACTACACTACTACAGAGACCACATACAGACTGCATACTACATACTACAGACTGCATACTACATACAGACTACATACTACAGACTGCATACTACATACTACAGACTACATACTACAGACCACATACTACAGACTGCATACTACATACTACAGACTGCATACTACAGACTGCATACTACAGACTACATACTACAGACCACATACTACATACTGCATCCTACATCCTGCTTACTACAGACTACAGACCACAGACTACATACTACAGACTGCATACTACATAATACATAATAAATACTACAGACCACATACTACAGACTGCATACTACATAATACATACTACAGACTACACACTACATACTACAGAGTACATACTACAGACCACATACTACATAATACATACTACAGGCTACAGACTGCATCCTGTATACTACATACTACAGACTGCATACTACAGACTACATACTACAGACCACATACTATATACTACAGGCTGCATACTACATGCTACAGACTACATACTACAGACCACATACTATATACTACAAACTACAGACTGCATACTACATACTACAGACCACAGACTATATACTACAAACTACAGACTGCATACTACAGACTACAGACCACATACTATAGACTACAGACCACATACTATAGACTACAGACCACATACTATAGACTACAGACCACATACTACAGACCACATGCTATAGACTACAGACCACATACTATAGACTACAGACCACATACTATAGACTACAGACCACATACTACAGACCACATGCTATAGACTACAGACTACAGACCAGATACTACAGACTGCATACTACAGACCACATACTACAGACCACATACTACAGACTGCATACTACAGACTGCATACTACAGACTACATGTCTGTAGTATGCATTATGCACTGTACTTTATATTGTGGAATGACAAATAAAATACTTGAATACATACTGCATACTACATACTGCATACTACATACTACAGACCACATACTACATATATACTGCCCATCCAGGGGAGAACATTTTGGGCGCTGGGCAGATACACCCAGGACAGGGCGCCAATCCATCGCTGGGCACACACTCACTCTCTATATGGGGCAATTTGGAGAACTCAATTGACCTTGATCCATGTTTTTGGACTGTGGGAGGAAAGCGGAGAACCTGGAGGAAACCCACACGGACACATTTTAAAATCGTATAAAGTTAAAAAAAAAATTTATTGTTATTAAAAATGATGCTGTTAAAGAAAACTTTGTAGTTTAATAAACAACTAATTTATTATAATTGCAAATATTTGTCACATAACCAAGCCACGCGTGTGTGTGTGTATGTGTGTGTGTGTGTGTGTGTGTGTGTGTGTGGCACATTCGCCTCTCAGCGCTGGGGATTCCAGGTTCGAATCCCGATCAGGGTGGAGTCTCCAAGTTCTCCCCGTGTTGGCTTTTTTCATTCATTATCTTCCGCTTTATCCTCTATTAGGGTCGCGGGGGGGGAGGTTCCCCATGCCCATCCAGGGGAGAACGTTTCGGGCGCTGGGCAGATACACCCAGGACAGGGCGCCAATCCATCGCTGGGCACACACTCACTCACACAGACACACTTTATATGGGACAATTTTTGAGAATTGACTTGATCCATGATTTTGGACTGTGGGAGGAAACCGGAGAACCCGGAGGAAACCCACGCAGACACGGGGAGAACATGGAAACTCCACCCAGATGGGGATTCGAACCGGGAATCCCTAGCGCTGAGAGGAGAACGTGCCGCCCTGTTCGCTTTTTAATTGCTTGCACAACTTCTCTCGTTGTAACCACGCGATGACGTCACAAACATCGAGCCGACCTATTATTGTTCCACGTGTTTTAAAGTGACGTCCAACCTCTTGCCTGCTCCGCCCCCGACCCCCTGCCATTGGCTGGCTCTACTGTCACTCACGGTGACCAGGGCCCGTTGCGTGGGTCCTGGGCGGCGTCATCGGTTCCGTCCCAACGCGGAACTTTTCGTAGCAATAACATGGAAGCGGGTTTCTAAATTCGGACCCAACGCCCGGGAGAGTCGCCGTTTCACGACCGTTCGCTCCGGACTCCGGACTCCACACCATGACGCTGTGAGCGACGTTTAGTGTATCTCGGTTTCTGGGGGATTTCTCAGGCTCGGGAGCGCACGGGACGATGGACCGAACGGGGTGCTCGAGCGTGTGGATGCTGCTCTTTCTGGGCGCCGCGGTGTTGCAGGTAAACGGACAAACAATACAATACAAAACAAAAACAAAAAAACATAAACATAAACAACGACGGAGAGCGTCTGCTTTCTGTTTACCCCCCTGTCCGCGCGTGTCGGAGCGCACAGACGCGCTCGGGTCTATTTTTGGCTTCGCTCGTGCGTGCGCGTGTCAGGAGTCGCGTTTTAATCCGTGACCTCCGTCAAAATATATCCGCAGCTCTGTTTAAACTCATTCTGCTTGCTGAACTAACACGACTGGACCGTTTTCGGGTGTTTTTATACATCAGTAAAAAGTTTTGTTTGTTTACATTTACATTTAGTCATTTAGCAGACGCTTTTATCCAAAGCGATTTACAAATGAGAACACCACAAGTCAGAAGCCATGGAGAAAACCAACTATACTGTAAGTTCATCAAACCTGATTGTTATTCGAAGCTGCGCCCCCCCCCCCTTTTTATTTATTTATTTTTTTTTTTATAACAGGTATTTGTTAAATAGATGCGTCTTAAGTAGTTTCTTAAAACTGTTTAAGAACTGTTTGTTTGTTTGTTTGTTTTTTTATAACTGTATGGAGTGGCGCGCGCTCGACCCCGCGTCATTGTTGTGGCCCCTCGCAACAACCAACATAGTGTAGCGGGTATTGTCCTTTTGGGCCTTTATGGGGCTCGCCGGTGTAAAAAAGGGGCTTTGTGTGCCATTAAAACACCTCTCTGAACACCAGAGCAGCCTAGTAGCTTGGAGATATATGTGTATTATGTGGACTAAAGTATCGCTACACATTACACTTCCAGAAGCATTTTTTCCCCTCATTCCTTTTCGAAATGGTCCCCCCTTTTTTGCAGCTCCAGCTCCACGTTCTAAAAGATTTTTTTAGTGTGTCTGTGGGAATTTTGACGAATGAATTGGGGGAATATACAAACTTCGCACGTAAATGAGGTTTGTTTACTTGTCATTACAGTATATATACAATTTCTGATAAAAAAAAAGCTGCATAAAACTCCTTCATATGAACAAGGAACCTTCCTGCAGCAGGTGTTTGCTCAGGTGTGAGTGTAAATACAAGATGATTGAACTGCACTGCTGACAAAGACCAGACTGGAGACAATGTGTGTGTGTGTGTGTGTGTGTGTGTGTGTGTGTGTGGGGGGGGGGCAGTTATATCCTGGATTACACAGGGAAAGGGTTTACATGGTTACTGAGTCATGATTAATGATTATCACACACACACACACACATACACACTAATGCATATGTGGATGTGTTTGCTGATAGTGTGGGGGGTGTGTGTATATATAATTTTTGTGAAAGCAAACTTTACCTACACTACAAATAATACTCGTGTGTGTGTGTGTGTGTGTGTGTGTGTGTGTTGTTGAGCAGGATATCCTGGTTTATGCTAACACACACACACACACACACACACACACACACAAATCTCTAGGGAATACAGAGTATCGAATGTCTATTGTGTGTGTGTGTGTGTGTGTGTGTGTGTCAGGGGGTTTGTTTTTGCATTTATTTATCGTTATAACTAATGCCATCTTTTACTTCAGGAAATCCTTAAAGTTTTCTTGTGACTTTCTGTATTTCCCATAAATGCTTTTCAAATCTCTCCCTATCATAGATCTTGTGTAAATTCTCAAACATTTATATTCCTTGGAGGAATACCAGACTCAACCCCATGAGACAGAGAACCACTGGAAACAAACTGTGACACAAGGGGGAGCCTTTGTCCTTCCTAGTCATGCTGCATAAGGGAGAGGAGCAGCCATTTGAAAAAAAAGCTAGGAGCATTCGAGGCTTACTGCGCTCTGCCTCTCTGCTTTTAACCAGTAGAGTGGCGACTTATTGCATGCCACCCACTAAGGCAGATGGAACGGTCAGGAAAACAATCCATAAATTCGTAAAGTCAATCTGCACCAGACCGGTATCAGGTCTGTGTGCTACATGCACTGAGATGGGGGACAAGTGAACCCCCAGTTCATAGACAATCTGATGTCGAACGAACTGTTGAGGTCATGGCTCTGAGCCAGCCAGCTTCTTCGAACACCAAACCGACAGACGTCTTTTACTCGTAGCCCCTCAGACTTTATCATTTGGTCAATTTAAAAATTTTTGACTGATATTTTGTTGTTTCTTGATGTTGCATAATCTTCCGTTGCATAACGTGTCTCTCAGTGTGAAGGAGGAAGCTCTGTCACTCTGCCCGAGTCGCTCCTCTTCATCTCAACACTGGATGGGAGTCTACATGCCATAAGCAAACAGACAGGGGATATCAAATGGACACTAAAAGAAGGTGCGTGTTTTAGTGTGGAGTGATTTACAACCACTTTACAATTTCATACAAAACCAGAAAGACCCTGGTTAGAGTTGCAGCGTGGAACGGCCACTCATCTGTCTGTTATATGAGTACAGAGAACCGTTCTACTCCTAAATCCTAAATCCTGCTCAGATCCTCAATGCTAAATATGAGCATGAGGACTACAGAATCACACCCTACTGTAGTGATCTAATATGCCTCGAATTATCCATCCATCCATCCATTATCTTCCGCTTTATCCTCTATTAGGGTCGCGGGGGGGGGGGGGGTGTTCCCCATGCCCATCCAGGGGAGAACGTCTCGGGCGCTGGGCAGATAGACCCAGGACAGGACGCCAATCCATCGCTGGGCACACACTCACTCACACAGACACACTCTATATGGGACAATTTGGAGAACTCAATTGACTTGATCCATGTTTTTGGACTGTGGGAGGAAACCGGAGAACCCGGAGGAAACCCACGCGGACACGGGGAGAACTTGGAAACTCCACCCAGATGGGGATTCGAACCGGGAATCCCTAGTGCTGAGAGGAGAACGTGCTAAACCACTAAGCCACCGCCTCAAATTATAAAATAAATAATCACAACAGAAAATTTGTGTTTTTAAATATCTGATCTTTAGTGTCTAACTAACTAAGTAACTAATCTTTTTTTTTCTTATTTTTCTTGTAGATCCCATCATCCAGGTTCCAGTTTATCTTCCAGAGTAAGTGTGAGGCTGCGAGTCCATTATGAAAATAAATTACAGTTTGTTTTCAGCTCCGCTTACATCAAACGTACTTGATCGTTCCAGTTTAAGGTTAATGTTACTGTTATATCATGCAAAGTTGCAGTTAATTAATGTTCATGGTACAGATGTGTGTAGTTCCATGCAGTCATGATCATTCCCATGCTACGACATGAACCTTACAGCACAGTGTTTACCCCTCCAAAGCTTGAAATATCTGCAATGTATTTAACTCAGTGCTTCTCAAATAGTGGGGCGCGCCCCCCTAGGAGGGCGCAGTGCGGTGCTTGGGGGGGTCGCATAAGAAGATATCACAGAGCAAGTGATATTAAGTGTACTGAACAAACCCTCAAGAGACAACATGGGAAAAATATTTAACAGGGATGGAGGAGAGAAAGGCGGAGAGAGACGAAGATAACGAGAGCAACAAAAGTCAACCGAAAACTAAATGACGAAGTTTATGTAGCGCTTGGCGTCACTGTAACTGTAACTTCACTGTAACTGAGGTGGAGACGAAGAAAGACCGGCGTGTCTTCTGTGTCTTAAAATGTTGGCAGCGGACAGCGTGAAGCCAAATAAATGAAGGCGTCACTTAAAGACATTACACCCCGATCACACCGATAACCGCTTGAGTTTTTTAATCGAAAACGTGACGCGTAGAGCCAGCGATCATAACGCTTTATGAAAGCTACTTCAGAAAAGCTGTGCTGCAAAACGGACACGTTATAGCCATTAGTTCTCATTCATCCATTATCTCCCGCTTTATCCTCTATTAGGGTCGCGGTGGGGTTCCCCATGTCCATCCAGGGGAGAACGTCTCGGGCGCTGGGCAGATAGACCCAGGACAGGGCTCCAATCTATCGTTGGGCACACACTCACTCACACAGACACACTCTATATGGGGCAATTTGGAGAATTCAATTAACCTTGATCCATGTTTTTGGACCGTGGGAGGAAACCGGAGAACCCGGAGGAAACCCACGCAGAAACGGGGAGAACATGGAAACTCCACCCAGATGGGGACTCGAACCGGGAATCCCTAGCGCTGAGAGGCGAACGTGGTAACCACTTAGCCACCGTGCCGCCGCCATTAGTTCTGACTTCCTCAAAAAAAAAAAAGCACAAATTGTCGTATTCATTTTAGTTTTGTAGGTTAAAGTGTTAATAATAAATTGTGCTCCTGAAATAATGTTGCTGATGAATTTATTATTATTTATTGATTTTAATTTAATTTAAACTGAACATTTTTCAGTATCAAATGCCAGTCAGTTCAAAAATGTTTCTCGTTTAAATCAGGATTTCATTCGTTTCTGTTACAAACTAAAAAACAAAGTTAATAAAATGATTCTTTGTTCTAAGTTGATCTATATTTCTTTCTTTTTTGTTTTCTTTATTGTTAATAAGGATACATTGTTATAAAAGAGGTGCACTTATAAAAAATTTATAGACAAATCATACTACAGTGGGCCTGTAAAAATACTTTATCCCATTTTGTCATGGGGGGGGTGGTGAGGTGAGTGTGTGTGGGGGGGGGGGCGCCTAGGGGGGGCTTAACAGAAAATAATTGAGAATCACTGATTTAACTGGCCCCATCTGGGTGGAGTTTCCATGTTCTCCCCGTGTCTGTGTGGGTTTCCTCCGGGTTCTCCGGTTTCCTCCCACAGTCCAAAAACATGGATCAAGTCAATTGAATTCTCCAAATTGCCCCATATAGAGTGTGTCTGTGTGAGTGAGTGTGTGCCCAAGCGATGGATTGGCGCCCTGTCCTGGGTGTATCTGCCCGGCGCCCGGGACGTTCTCCCCTGGATGGGCATGGGGAACCCCACCGCGACCCTAATAGAGGATAAAGCGGAAGATAATGAATGAATGAATGATTCAACTGGATGATACAATATGTGTATGAATGTATTTGTGCATCAAAGCAATCATATAAAAATATAACATTTTGTTAAAAAGAATAAAATTATTATGACGTAACAACCATGCAATTTGTGTGTCTCTCTCTCTCTCTCTCTCTCTCTCTCTCTCTCTGTGTCTCTCTCTCTCTCTCTCTCTCTCTCTCTCTCTCTCTCTCTCTCTCTCTCTCTCTCTCTCTCTCTTCATAGACCAGGTTTCCTTCCTGACCCCAATGACGGCAGCCTGTATGTATTAGGAGGGAAACACAAACAGGGTCTCATGGTAAGTGCCTTGATCACTTGTTTATTGGTGTGAGCTCGTGTATAGATGTATGTATATTATGGGATGTTTTTCCTCAACCTTGCAGAAACTGCCCTTCACTATTCCAGAACTGGTTCAGTCGTCTCCCTGCAGAAGTTCAGATGGGATCCTGTACACAGGTATTTATTAATAAAATGAATAAAAACGTGAGCGCTGGAAGCTCGTGTATGTTTAATAAGAAGCGGACATGGAAATGACATTAACAATGTGCCAGAAATACATATATGGTTCATGAATTATATAATAATTTTATTATAGAACAATAATAATACATATATGGTTCATGAATTATATAATAATTTTATTATAGAACAATAATAATACATATATGGTTCATGAATTATATAATAATTATATAAATATTCTTAGGTTGAACTACAACAGAGCAGATCCTCTCATACAACATCAGTGTCTGGCCTGTTAGGTTCTAGATGAAGGGGCAGGCTCCAAAATCTGGACTTTCTAGAAGAAAATCAGCTGTTATAGATGTAAAGGGCGTACAATGGAATGGCACAAAAGTTCCTGTAGGTGTTTTTTTTTAGGTTTATGTACACTTAAATTTAAGAGCTGCGGTTGCCTTGGTTACTCTTGTTTAGCGTGATGTAGAAACCCCTATTATATCCTGCTGTCATGAATCTCCAATAATGTTTGAAGGTTTTGTGAAGGTTTTTAGTCTTTTCATTTTTGTTTTTCATCATTGGAATAATTCTATAATAAATGAACAGCCACAGATTAAAGAAAAGGGTAAAATGTTGTTAAGCGTGTATTAAATCTGATTCATTTTGTTTGTGATTTCTCAGGTAAAAAACAAGACACGTGGTTCGTTGTGGATCCTCAGACTGGTGAGAAACAGACGAGTTTGAGCACCTCCTCCTCCGACTCCATCTGCCCGTCCGCTCCTCTCCTCTACATCGGACGCACGGGTCAGTGCTAATTATTCTTATGACGGTTAATTATTCATTCATTCATTATCTCCCGCTTTATCCTCTAGTAGGGTCACGGTGGGGTTCCCCATGCCCATCCAGGGGAGAACGTTCCGGGCGCTGGGCAGATACACCCAGGACAGGGCGCAATCCATCGCTGGGCACACACTCACTCACACAAACACACCCTATATGGGGCAATTTGGAGAATTCAATACACTTGATCCATGTTTTTGGACTGTGGGAGGAAACCGGAGAACCTGGAGGAAACCCACACGGACACGGGGAGAACATGGAAACTCCACCCAGATGGGGATTTGAACCGGGAATCCCTAGCGCTGAGAGGCAAACGTACTGACCACTAAGCCACCGTGCCGCCCGACAGTTAATTAAATGGACAAATTGCAGATTCCCACATTTTATTGTTCATTCATTCATTCATTATCTCCCGCTTTATCATCTATTAGGGTCACGGTGGGGTTCCCCATGCCCATCCAGGGGAGAACGTCTCGGGCGCTGGGCAGATAGACCCAGGACAGGGCGCCAATCTATCGCTGCACATTTTATTGTATTTTTTTTAAAAGATTTTCTTCACCGTGTCTTTATTTAGAATACATGATCACCATGTACGACACCAAAACACAGGAACTGCGCTGGAACGCCACGTATAACGACTACTCTGCGCCGCTTTACGATGACCAGAAATACGATTACAGTGAGTTTCACATTCCCTGTTTCTCTTGTTATCAGTTTGATATTGTGGTTCTTTGATCTGTAAAGGTGCCGGGGCTGTATGAAAAGTCTCTAATGGTGTTTCCTATGTACACAACAGAGATGTCGCACTTTGCATCAAGCAACGATGGTCTGGTGGTGACGGTGGACCGTGATTCAGGTGACATGCTGTGGATGCAGAAGTTCGAGTCGCCTGTGGCTGGATTTTACCTGTGGACTCAGGACAGCTTGCGGCGACTGCCTCACCTCACGGTGGCGACAGATACGCTGAAATATCTGACGTTCATGGCACAAAGCACCCACGCACAAACCAAGAGATGGACCTACCAGTTCACTCAGGAGCAACACAGCACCAAAACCAAACTTGTGTAAGTCATGTGTGCACACAGACCAAAACCATACAAGAGAATTAGACTAATAATATATGTTTAATAGTAGGGGTGTATTCAACTAAAGATTTTCATAGTCGAATCTGATTCGTCAGATTTTCCCTATAGTCGACTGATAGTCGAATCAGTTAAAATTTTACCACAAGATGAGCATAAGCGTGGTTTTCTTTTTAAAAAAAAAAGATTTTTTAAAATATTTTACTTGTTTTTCTAGAGCACTGTAAATGGTTTAAAGCGCACACATCATTTTTAAAAAAAAAAATTTAACAGAAATTAGGATGATTTTATTTGACAAAAGGCTATATATATAACGAAAACAAAGACATTTCATGTAAAAACTAATGCTTAGCAGCAGCCGTGGGCGCCCCCATGTGGTCAAAATGGTACATTCGACTATGAGGTTCATAGTCGACTACGGTTCTCCGAATCGAATCGTCGAATCAGCGAATATTGCAGCTCACCCCTAGTGCACACAGACCAAAACCATACAAGTGAAGTAGACTAATAATATATGTTTAATAGTAAGAGCCACCTGTAGAGCCCCATTGGCTGAATGTCCGGTTTACGTGTGTACGCAACACAGCTGCAGGAGTTGTGGTGATTGTGTTTGCTTGTGTGTTTCACTTGCAGTCCCACTCTGTATGTGGGAAAGATGGATTCCCACCTCTACGCCTCCACATCTCTGGTCCATGAAGGAGTTGCTGTAGTGGTGAGTGAAATGCTCAGTCCTTGTAGAAACGGACATTCATTCAGCTTATTAACTCTCTGCTTCGACCGACTTGTTTTGCTCCGGCAGCCCCACGGACTCACTCTGGCACGCATTGAGGGGCCCACCACGGCCGGCGTGACTGTGGGTAATGGCCAGGGCGAGTGTGAGATCACGCCCAGCACTGATGTCAAGTTTGCACCGGGAAGCACCAACCCCCTGCAGAACCAGTGGCTCCTGATAGGTTCGACCCACATGCTTACACTTTATCCATATAATAACCTTAAAAAAACATTCATTCATTCATTCATTTATCATCTTCCGCTTTATCCTCTATTAGGGTCGCGGTGGGGTTCCCCATGCCCATCCAGGGGAGAGCGTCTCAGGCGCTGGGCAGATACACCCAGGACAGGGCGCCAATCCATCGCTGGGCACACACTCTCTCACACAGACACACTCTATATGGGGCAATTTGGAGAATTCAATTGACTTGATCCATGTTTTTGGACTGTGGGAGGAAACTGGAGAACCCGGAGGGAACCCACGCAGACACGGGGAGAACATGGAAACTCCACCCAGATTGGGGATTCGAACCGGGAGTCCTTAGCGCTGAGAGGCGAACGTGCTGACCACTAAGCCACCGTGCCGCCATATGCTTACACTTTATCCATATAATAACCTTAAAAAAAAAACATTCATTCATTCATTCATTATCTCCCGCTTTATCCTCTATTAGGGTCGCGGTGGGGTTCCCCATGCCCATCCAGGGGAGAGCGTCTCAGGCGCTGGGCAGATACACCCAGGACAGGGCGCCAATCCATCGCTGGGCACACACTCACTCACACAGACACACTCTATATGGGGCAATTTGGAGAATTCAATTGACTTGATCCATGTTTTTGGACTGTGGGAGGAAACCGGAGAACCCGGAGGAAACCCACGCAGACACGGGGAGGACATGGAAACTCCACCCAGATGGGGATTCGAACCGGGAGTCCCTAGCGCTGAGAGGCGAACGTGCTAAACCACTAAGCCACCGTGCCGCCCTTAAAAAAACAGTGTGCTCTAAAATTATTTTGGATTTACCCCATATAGCGTGAAAATGTTGGTCACTTTATAGTGATATGGCACTGCTGCACAGTTGACCGTTATATGGTTCTGGAACACATCTGGTCCATGTTTGCCAACTGGGACTGCCAACTGCGATGCATTGGCGCCCTGTCCTGTGTCTATCTGCCCAGCGCCCGAGACGTTCTCCCCTGGATGGGCATGGGGAACCCCACCGCGACCCTAATAGAGGATAAAGCGGGAGATGATGAATGAATGAATGAGTTTAATCTAATGACAGAGTGCTGATTATAAGAACATACATTAACACTGTACTTGTGTTGTGGATGTGCAGGACACCATGAATCTCCTCCTGTAGCTCACACCACCATGCTGAGAGAATTCCCAGAGAACCTGCAGCGCTCTGGTGACGTGATACCCCCTCAAGGTTCCGCCTCCTCGTATCGACCCGGATCTCCCTCTGTAAGTTACACACGCTGTTTCCTTTATGCAGTTCAGGGTTTCACAAGAACCATCTACCAGAACCTCATTCAAATGTGTACGTCAGTTCATGATTGTAACACCGTGAAGGTCGCTCAGCCAATCAGATTTAAGGACTGGAATGACCCGTTGGACCTGTTGTATATATGCCTATTGTGGGATCATCTTTTATTTATTATTATACTCTAGAGAGATGCAGTGAATTCTTTTGTGGTATGTCTTTATAGCTGACCACAGTAAAGCGCCAAAGCTCCGCCCCCATGTTGCCCATCTCTTTGATCTCTGACCCTGTGACGCTCGTCATGGTGACGCTGTTGCTTGCATCATGGCTCGCTTACTTGTTCATCTACAAACCAGTAAGTTTTGTTTGCACATGCCTGTGATCCTAATGAATAACTAAATGCAAACATATTATTAAAACATCAGCTGTTATGCATTTAAATGTCAAAGTTTATTCTGTTTTTTTTTTTTTTTAATTCTGCAGATCAAAACCCCACGAGTATCAGAAAAGCAGGAAAATTCTGTCCCCCTGAAGGACAGCACAAGTCAAACTAGTCAGATTATTCCTATAGGAAATGATAAGGACTCCTCATCAACTGCTAACGGGTCCCGGCATAGCGGCTCGCTGTCGTACAATCAGAGGACCAGAGAATCCGACACGGAGGATTTTACAACAGTGACATCCAACAACGCAAGACATTCAGCTAGTAAGAAACACTGTGTAGGGCTGTATTCAACTACAGATTTTCGTAGTCGAATCTGATTCGTCAGATTTTCCCTATAGTCGACTGATAGTCGAATCAGTTAAAATTCCACTACAAGATGGCGCTATAAGCATAGTTTTTAAAAAATATATTTTTAATATATTTTACTTGTTTTTCTAACAAAAGAAAACCTTTTTTTTTTTTCTAGAAATTATGATGATTTTATTTGACAAAAGGCTATATATATAACGAAAACAAAGACATTTCATGTAAAAACTAATGCTTAGCAGCAGCCATGGGCGCCCCCATGTGGTCAAAATGCTACATTCAACTATGAGGTTCATAGTCGACTACGGTTCTCCTAATCGAATCGTCGAATCAGCGAATATTTCAGCTCACCCCTACTAATGTGTATTTTCAACAAATCAGTATAACGATGTATTAGAACAAAATCAGAGTGTGTGTGTGTTTCAGGTGACATGTCTGACATTCTGGAAGTTGGTAAAATCTCTTTTAGTCCTTCGGAGGTGCTGGGACATGGCACAGAGGGAACGTTTGTATTCAGGTCAGTTTCCTGTTACTGAGTAATGTAACATTTACTGTCACTAAAACGTGGCGTTAGTCATTAATCGACTTGTATCGGAAAATCAGATTGCCAGTTTATAACAAAAGCCAAATATTATTGAGTTCTGTGTGTTTATGTGTGTGTGTGTGTTTGGGTGTTGTAATGAAGAGGTCACTTTGATGGACGACACGTGGCAGTTAAGCGCATCCTGCCTGAGTGTGTGGAGTTTGCTGAGCGTGAGGTGCAGTTGCTGCGAGAATCAGATGAGCACCCCAACGTCATCCGTTACTTCTGCACTGAACGCGACCGCCAGTTTATCTACATAGCCATTGAGCTGTGTGCTGCCACCCTCCAACAGGTATGTTTTTTTTTCTGTATGTGTGTGTGTGTGTGTGTAGATTTTGACTGCACTGATTGGGTTTCACTGTAGGATTTCTGGCTTCTTAATTAACTGCTTCGGCACTAAAGTTTTCCAGTTTTCATACTGGAATGGTTATAATTATTATTATTATTATTCATTCATTCATTATCTCCCGCTTTATCCTCTATTAGGGTCGCGGTGGGGTTCCCCATGCCCATCCAGGGGAGAACGTCTCGGGCGCTGGGCAGATACACCCAGGACAGGGCGCCAATCTATCACTGGGCACACACTCACTCACACAGACACACTCTATATGGGGCAATTTTGAGAATTCAATTGACTTGATCTATTTTTTTGGACTGTGGGAGGAAACTGGAGAACCCGGAGGAAACCCACGCGGACACGGGGAGAACATGGAAACTCCACCCAGATGGGGATTCGAACCGGGAATCCCTAGCGCTGAGAGGAGAACATGCTAAACCACTAAGCCACCGTGCTGCCATTGTTATTATTATTATTTATTTATTATTATAGAATAATAATAATTATATTATTTTATATACCAGCGATGGATTGGCGCCCTGTCCTGGGTGTATCTGCCCAGCGCCCGAGATGTTCTCCCCTGGATGGGCATGGGGAACCCCACCGCGACCCTAATAGAGGATAAAGCGGGAGATGATGAATGAATGAATGAATGAATGAATGAATATTATTTTATATATAGTTAAACAATAGAGGTCGCTGCATCTGGTTTGTGCTGTAACTGAGCCATACACAGATGGACACACTTATTAGAGTGACAGTAGCTCCCCCTAATGGAAATTATAGATTGCGAAATAATAAATCTCAATTTTATTCATTAGCATATTTAAATATGGGAGGAAACCAGAGTCATTGGTTACACACCTACACCAGCATCAGCCCACCTTTGTTTGACCCAACTATGAATAAATCCTGGAATTTGTACTTACTGTTGGGTGGAAGCACTGACCGCTGCACCACCGTACCAGTGTATATAAAGTAGTACAAATGAGTCACGTGGGATAATTTAGCATGTTTGTTATGCTTGTTGTACTTTTTCTCACCTGCCCAGTTCATGAACGAAAGCATTATTGTGATTTTGTTTGTAGTATGTGGAAGATCCCAGCTGTTCGTTATCCAACCTGGACCCAGTGACTCTGCTGGAACAGACAATGTGTGGTCTCCATCATCTTCACTCTCTGAATATCGGTACATCTCCTTTATAGCGAATAAGGCAGACGTGTCATAGTACCAACATGCCGTTTTTTAAAAACTTCTGCCTCATCTGTTGATCAGTCCACAGAGATTTAAAGCCACGGAACATCCTCCTTTCCACGCCAGGAGCACTCGGTCGTGTGCGAGCTGTGATCTCAGATTTTGGATTGTGTAAAAAGCTTCCAGACGGCCGGCATAGTTTTAGTCTGCGCTCTGGAATCCCCGGGACGGAGGGCTGGATCGCACCTGAACTGCTCATTGACGCCGAGAAAGGAAATCCTGTAAGATAACGCTAACATTCATTCATTCATTCATTATCTCCCGCTTTATCCTCTATTAGGGTCGCGGTGGGGTTCCCCATGCCCATCCATGGGAGAACGTCTCGGGCGCTGGGCAGATACACCCAGGACAGGGCGCCAATCCATCGCTGGGTACACACTCACACACTCAAACACACTCTATATGGGGCAATTTAGAGAACTCAATTGACTTGATCCATGTTTTTGGACTGTGGGAGGAAACCGGAGAACCCGGAGGAAACCCACGTGGGCACGGGGAGAACATGGAAACTCCACCCAGATGGGGATTCGAACCGGGAATCCCTAGCACTGAGAGGCGAACGTGCTAACCACTAAGCCACCGTGCCGCCCATAATGATAACATCAACACTGAAATCTGCTTTTTATTAATTTTTTTTTGTTTAATATTGGAGACAAAGGCTCCTGGGTCCTCTGCGTGCAAGGTGCAAATGTGTCTCGGACCTTAAACTTAAAAAAGTGTACAGTAAATAACATGGAAAGAATAAGTTAGAAACATGGTGCAGAGACCGTGTATAATTTAGTGGTTAGGATGTTGGGCTGAAAGTTAGGGTCTGCCAAAAAACACCAAAGTGATCTGCTTCAGGGATGCTGACTCCAATCATACTGGGATACTTGAATAAAAGCATCTTTAAAGAGGTCTAATGTTTCATAAAGATAAAGTGTATGTCTTATACCACTAATTATAATGACACATGGTATTTAATATTTACTGCTGCCTCCTGGCTTGTCTTAAATTCTCTGCAGACCAGTGCAGTGGACGTGTTTTCAGCAGGCTGCTTGTTTTACTACGTGGTCTCCAGGGGGGACCACCCGTTCGGGGACACTCTGCGGCGTCAGGCGAACATCCTCTCTGGAGCTTACAGTCTGGATCACTTCATGGATGATATACACGGTGTGTTTGTAGAAAGTTGTCTATGTGAGACCCACCAGCAGTTCGGAAAAGAGGTCTTTATGTGTTCATGCTACAAATTGGTGAATGCAACTGACAGATGTGTGAGAAACATCTGCCTCCTGTATGGAGTTATTACTGTTATAATGAGAACATGTGAAAGCTCGGCTATGTAACAGCATTGTCTCGTTGCTATCGGGATTTTAGAAGACGTCATAGGCCGGGATCTGATTGAGAAAATGATCAGCGCGGAACCAGAGTCTCGTCCCTCCACCGCATCCATTTTAAAGCATCCGTTCTTTTGGAGTCCAGAGAAGCAACTGCAGTTTTTTCAGGTTTGCCGAATCTGATGTGCACAATATGTTTTAATAAAGTAGATTTATACCTCGGGTGGCACGGTGGCTTAGTGGTTAGCATGTTCTCCTCTCAGCACTAGGGATTCCCGGTTCGAATCCCCATCTGGGTGGAGTTTCCATGTTCTCCCTGTGTCTGTGTGGGTTTCCTCCAGGTTCTCCGGTTTCCTCCCACAGTCCAAAAACATGGATCAAGTCAATTGAATTCTCCAAATTGCCCCATATAGAGTGTGTCTGTGTGAGTGAGTGTGTGCCCAGCGATAGATTGGCGCCCTGTCCTGGGTGTATCTGCCCAGCGCCCGAAACGTTCTCCCCTGGATGGGCATGGGGAACCCCACCGCGACCCTAATAGAGGATAAAGCGGGAGGTAATGAATGAATGAATGAATGAAGATTTATACCTCATTGACTATTCAAGTATGCTTTTAATTTACACTATAGTCATTTAAAAAAGGGAACAAACCCAAAATTGCAAAATATTAGATTTTTATCTTTTTATCTAGAAATTCAGAATCAGGTTTCTGATTGGTTGTCTCACCTGCCACTCTCGATGTACTACATTTAGTACAATGTGTCAGAGTAGAGTTACAGTTATAGTGTAAAATTGCTGTAATGTATTATTTAACATCATCATGACAACATTTATCAACCAATCAGAATGTTACAGTTGTTTATGAGTTTATAATCATTTGTAATACGGATGAATGCGGACAACCTGCTTAGTATTGTTTCAGTATACTCACTTTAATCATTATTTTTTTGTTTGCAGGATGTCAGTGATCGTATAGAGAAGGAGCCAGCGGACAGCATCATCGTGGTCCGTTTGGAGACTTTAGGCAGAGCTGTGGTCCGAACCAACTGGAGGATGCACATCTCAGCGCCCCTGCAGACAGGTGAGTTCAAACAGCACACTGGGAAAATAAAAAATAAAGATACGCTCCAATTAAAAACAGATTTTTCTGTAAGAATTAACAACAAAGACCCTTAAAAATGTGCATATGCTTCTGGAAAATTTCCATGAAATTATTCCAGTGGGCGACACGGTGGCTTAGTGGTTAGCACGTTCGCCTCTCAGCGCTAGGGATTCCCGGTTCGAATCCCCATCTGGGTGGAGTTTCCATGTTCTCCCCGTGTCTGCGTGGGTTTCCCCCGGGTTCTCCGGTTTCCTCTCACAGTCCAAAAACATGGATCAAGTCAATTGAATTCTCCAAAAATTGCCCCATATAGAGTGTGTCTGTGTGAGTGAGTGTGTGCCCAGCGATGGATTGGCGCCCTGTCCTGGGTCTATCTGGCCAGCGCCCGAGATGTTCTCCCCTGGATGGGCATGGGGAACCCCACCGCGACCCTAATAGGGGATGAAGCGGGAGATAATGAATGAATGAATTATTCCAGTGCTTTAAACAGCTGATATTAAGACTTGGTGCAACTGCACAACTACATCCAATATCATATCAGATATATAATTAGAATTTTTTTTTTATCTGATTTCTCAGTACAAGCTTTTTGTCATGTCTTTTTTTTTGTCAGATTTAAGAAAGTTCCGCACCTATAAAGGGAATTCTGTTCGAGACCTGCTCAGAGCCATGAGAAATAAAGTGAGTACTTCTGATTACCAATCACCAGGTCAACCGATCGCTTGAGCTTTTATATAATAAGTTCTTTAAAATTTCATTACATGTTAATTATTTTATTTTTTAAATGAGCTTCCTGATATTTTTCATCATGTCCTAATAGTTTTCATTTTGTATATAAAAAAAAAACGTGAAACTTGACCCATGAACACAGTCCTCAGTTACACCTACATTATGTCCTAATGTCCTAATGACATACTGTGTATATGCGTATATTATTTACCCCCACTGTTCAACATAGTTGGATTACCGAACACCTTTGTTTTGCTTATAAATGCTCAATCGTGTTTCTCGGTCTTACAGAAGCATCATTATCATGAACTCCCTCCTGAGGTTCAGGCAACGCTGGGCGAAGTCCCGGAGGGCTTCGTGGCGTACTTCACCTCCCGTTTCCCTCGGTTACTGCTACACACGCACTCTGCGCTCAGCATCTGTGCCCCAGAGAGACCCTTCCACCCCTATTATCATCACTAAAGCCATAAAGAACTGATATTACGATTGGCTTGTTTTCACAAGTGAAATGAAGGACGAAGGAAAACCCATGGAGCCGGAAAGACGTTCAACTTTGTCCAGTTTTATGGACACCGTGGTAAAATGTATTATTGCCGTTTAGCTTGAACACAAGCACAGTAGAGTCATTGCCTTCGGTTGAACTGCATATAGGACTTTGCTTATGCGCGGATTATAGGAAGCTGTTTTTATAGGAAGCTGGGCTCATGGACTCGGGGTTGTGATGGGTTTTGTCTCCGGCTCAGACAGCGCTGTGTGATCTGTTGGGGATTTGATTGAAACCACATTGGGATTGATGTGAGACATATACGCTGTGATGCTTTAGGATTCTGTTTCACCTCATAGATAAACAAACCTCATGAACGGAATGGATTCCAAACCTTAGCCAAAGACTTCAGACATCGGGCCTTAAAAGTCATCTATTGGAACAGCATTTGGTTTCCATCCAAAACCACTTTAGATTGTTGCTTCAAAGCCTCTGATCCAGCCATGGCAAACTATTCAGCTTTAAAAGTGGTCTTCTCACAGTGAGCCTCATTTACAGCTCAAACATTCAGCCTGCACAGACCAAAATCCAAAATGTCGTTATCAAAACTGCTGTGTGTCCAGGACACGATCAGTTCACAGTCCATGATCAGTTCACAAATGATCCTGTAGTATTTGAGTGTCTCACCACAGCAGTTAGCAGTGTTGCATTTGTGGAAATGCACCTGAATTCAGTATTGAAAAGAGAGGATTATTTTAAAATGCAGCCGGGGCTGGTTTAATTGTGACTGAGTTTGTATTTAATTTAATTCATATCCTTTTAATACTCGTGTCTTCTGACATCATCTTAAATTTGAGAGGTTTTTTTTATAATGTGTGCATAAATTTAAAGGTATTATATGTAACATTTCTTATACAGGTATGAAGATTTTCCTCCATGCAGGTACTTTTATAAGTCTTGGACAATCACATTTTTTTAAATTAGACGACCCTCACCTAATTAAAAACCTCCCTCATTTAACTTCCCCCTCTTATTATCTTTATTATAAACAAGGCTCAGGTGCTTTTGGATTTAATTGGTCATGGCTTGTAATTTGAGGCTCACTGCTTGATTTTAAACAAAGCACAGCTGACTTCTGGGAATACAATGGCACTTTGGGTGGCAAATGTTTGTTTGTGCTTGTCCACTGATGGACATTTTTGAGTGCCAATCTGTTTCAAACTCTTATTGAAATTATTTAATAGCACATAGGAACCTAAAGAGTATTAATAAGCACAGAATAAACAGCCAGCAGAAGCTTCTACAGTTTTATCTTTTATTAACTACTATAAATGTTGATTTGATTGAATCTTAAACAACCACCAGGGAGTGTGACAATTTAAAAAAACGTTCCTCAGAACTGCACTTGTGACATGTCCGCCTCATTAAGCGCAAATTAGTTTTTTTTTTAACATATTTATTTTGCACTAAAGTTCGGGTTAAGTGTTTTTTCATATTACGGGGCTCAAAAATGGAGGTTAACACTGAACTCTAAATTTTTAAAAATGTGTGTCATTTGTGAAGTTTTATTGATTAAAAAAAAAAAAAGACAAATGTGGCACTGCTATTCTATTTAATAAATTCTTCAGAAGAGCAGATTGTTGTTTGTGTTTGCTGTACAAGTGAATTAACACTGCAGGGTTAATTCCGGTTATTTATATATAGCTTTTTAACTCCCTGATATTAGTTTTTATTAGGAAAGAAACTTTGTGAGGACCAGGACTCGGTGGGGAAATTCGTCTTCTTTTAGTGTCTGGGCAGTGTGAACAATATGGATATACAAATAATGTATGTAAAATGTTAAATTAATACATGCATTGATAACGTTTAGTCATTGAAGTCCACCATGCACTCTGGTTTTGATGTTTAGAAATCGTCCTTATTGCTATTTAAACCATAAAACTCATTACATTATGACATGAATTTGAAAATAACTGCTTTTGAACTCATGGTTGGGTATTGGATGCTCTTTAAAAAACTGCTTTAATTATCCAACTTCATAACTATAATCTTTCTAAATTAAGTGGACAGGTCACTCACTATATCCTGGCGTTCTCTCAGGTCATAAATATAATAATTTTATTTGTATAGCGCCTTTCCTAAAAACTCAAGGCGCTTAACAGCAAAGACATACATACAAACACAGGAAAAATGCAAATAAACAGCAAGTAAAAATAACAATAGCATGGAGTAGAATGTAAGAAAAGTGAAAAAAAAAACAAAAACATAAAAGATATGTAAAAGAGATTGTAAATGCCTACAAAAAAATAAAAACATGTACAATAGGATGAGGAATCCTGATAAAAGTCAAGCGCTATAAGCGTCCCTAAAAAGATGGGTTTTAAGTAAAGATTTAAAAGAATTCAGGCTGTCTGCCACCATAAATATATGGTTCCAAAAATATTTGTAATAGTCAGCTAAAGGCATAAGAGTTAAAGAACTTAAAACTCAGCTATAGAGAGGTGAACACAGTACTGTATGTGTAACAGTGAGAAATACTAGCGGCACTTAAATATGGTGTTAATTTTGGCATCAAAGAGCTTAACAGCTGAATTTTAATTTACTTTAAAAATAAATTACAGAAAATTTAGAAATCATATTGTTTTGAAGACTCTTACAGACCACAAGAGTGTTGTCAGCACTATTGCATTCCTTATCTGCACAGGATATTCAATAATAAAATTAATTAAAAAAAATCCTTTCCATATTGTGTAGAAAATAAAGGTTTTCAGAACCTGATGCATTTCCCTCCATGTACATCAAGATATTTTAAATGAGGTTCATGCTAGAATTATAATGGTACATGTAGTCTTGTATGGTTATATTGCTCATCCTTGAGGTTACACAAACTACAAAGCAAATATATATCTATCCATCCCCCACCTGGTTAGTAGCATCAGAACTAGGATTCAAATCAAATCCTGATTCAGAGGATGCAAAAAAAAATTATAATAATGTTTGCCATTAAAAATCCTCCTTTAACTCTGACAACTTAATCACATTTACTACACCCACAAACAGGTGAAGCTCAATTTACTAATTACCACTAAACGTATGCATTAGAAAGACACATATTTTAAGAAGAGCTTTATTAAATGGGATGCGCACAGTTTAATAAAATCTCATGTTACCAACATCTTTGCCAACGGCTTTTTATACAGAATAGATAACAGACGAAGGTATGAAAACATTTAAAAACATAGAAAACAACCACCACAAGCATTTACATGATGCAGATCATGACCATGGTCACATTAAGATTTCGCACCCAAAAGGATGTAAAAAGAATGACAGACCAAGAAAGTAAACCGACCCCCTGCAGAGTAAGGTTCAGCCAGGTGGCCATCAGACTCCTGAACATCTGAGGCCATGCGATAGACTACCCGCTCAGACCGACTGGTGGACTAACGAGCAGAGGAGGTAGTGGCTCCTCCAGTGGCTGCACCTTTACAGGCCAGAAGTTTCTCCACCATGCTGCGGGCGTAACGCAAACGCGACGCCAGCTCCTTGCAACAGCCATATTCCTCAATCAGACTCATTTTGTAGGTGCAGAACTCCCGCCGCTCGTTGATGTATGTTGCAGCACCCATGAGCGGACACAGGATCAGCTTTGTATGGTCCTAGAATGGAGTTAAACAAAGTGATGTCAGAAAGAATTATAATTAAAAGCATAAGTTGTCCAGTCACCTGTTGTGCAACGAACCTGGAAGAAGTTAATCTGCACGGTGCCGTTGCTCAGGTGGAGCACGATGGCACTCTTTGTACGGAACCAGTGGCGCAGGTATGGCAGCCTCGTGAGCTCATCTCCATCTCTTGGTGTTATGTTGGCACCTGCCTTCAACAGATGCTCGCTCATGTAGTTACGGAAATATTTCAGCAATGTGATCTGGAGGATAGAAAAGACGACATTTATTAAAAGCACGACAAATGGGGGAAAAAAAGGGTTCTGTTTACAGTTTAAGATGTACATTCAGGTCTCAGGCTGGGTGGACTCACCTTTTTGGCAAGTGCAGCGGGGTAGGAGCGCACACTGAGGTAAGACTCCGCCGTGCTTCGATCAATGTACTGCAGACTGTCTCCATCGTCGTACATGATTAACCGAGTGGAGTCGTTGAACAGAACCCCTACACTGTTATCACACAGCTGATAACCTAAAGAACATTCACATCAGAACACAAAGGGTTACAATTACTAAATACAAACAGGTCACAAAGTTAAAGGCATTTTGGCTTGGCTCTAAACCATGTGGCATTTCATCAAGTCATGGGGACAATTTGGTATCTCCAAGTCCTGGAGTACATGGAGAAAAGCTGAATGGGTACAAGGACTCCACACGGGACTGTTAATCAGCCTACTCTGGGGTTATACCCCAGGGGTCTCATTCTGTGAGGCAGATGCTAATTAGTGCGTTATTAAAAACATGGCCAATGTTAATACAGAAAGGTTCATTACCCAGGCCGTATTTATCAGAGTAGTCCACCCATTTACTGATCCAGAAGATGGGGATACAGGCAGGATCCTCAGCCTCCTCTGTTCAAACAAAACAAATTATAAATTTTATTGGAAATATAACATTACAAATAAAGCAGTGTCTAAAACAGTTTAATCAAAACTTTTCCAAACTGGTCACTGGTCATTCAAAAAAAACAAAAATTAAATCACAAGATTCCAAACTCAATGTGCCTTAAAGTAGTCGTAAATATCATCTCATTTTTATGCACACTTAAATAAAAAAAAAAAAAATGGATACAGATTTTCCAGGGATAATTAAATTCAGGCAGCTGGTTTATACGTTACCTTGTCGGACTACGTCTCTCTCTGATGGTCTGGCTGAATTGAGGTTTGTCAGCTGTTGCAGCATGTCATTTAAATGGCAGTCAGGCTGCTCTGTTCCATCCCTGTGCAAAAAAAAACCCAGACATGAAAACCAAAGCAGAGTGGAATAACCATGTTTCACATCAACAAGGACCTTAAAACAACTGGGGCCATTTTAAAGACCCCAGAGTCTGGAACACAAACCAATCTGGACTGTTATGTACCTTTGAGGAGGATCTTCTTAAGCGCTGGTTCCACTTTTCCAAGTTTCTCAACCATACCGTCTGTCTCTATGATAAAACAAGATGGGTTTAGAGCAAACACTTAAATCACTTTTGTTTTGCCAACAGACACGAAGTAAAAACTAAATGAACCAAGACTTGAAGCTAAAGCCTAGAATTTTTAAAAACAATCTAGTTATATTAAAAAAATAAATTTTTTTGTGCAAGACCTTATTAACAAGGTGTACCTTTATTGATGGCAGAAAGAGGCTTGCGAGGAGCATGGATTCCAGGCTGGAGGGGGCGATGGAGAATCTGGGAGGAACAGTGAGGCAAGAGGTTGGGAGTCTCAAGGGAACGTAGCCTGAGGTAAAGAACTCGTCTGCCAGCAGATCGGCTACGGATGGCCTGAGCGTGGGATCAGCGTGTAGCATCCGGCGAATCAACCCAGCGGCCACTGGGTTAATGTGCTGCACAAGAGTAAGGTCCAACGTCAGACTAACTAGATAACCTGTATTATTTTTTTTATTTAAACAAGAAAGCAGACTAACCCTTGGAATAGTGTATTCATTCTTTTTAATACGGACGTACGTCTCTTTTAGGCAGGAGGTTTCAAATGGGGGTTTACCAACCAGGAGCGTGTACCTAAAAAATAGTGTAATTAATTTATTTTTTAGAATGTAAATGGCCAACACTTTATAAAGTCTAAACACATGTCATCTAAACACTAAGCACATCACTGCATGAGACAAGTACACAAATACTGATGCAGCATCTAACTAATCAGATAACTTGTGGAAGAACTCAATAAAAGAACCCGTACAGAATGCAACCCAGAGACCAAACGTCGACCTCGAAGCTGTGGCCTTTTTTGCACAGCACTTCAGGTGCAATGTAGTTTGGTGTTCCACACAAGGTCTTCTTCCTCTCCCCATCAAACTCAATCTTGGTAGCCAGGCCAAAATCACCTGCAAAGAGCAGATGACGTCTTTAAGGTTTTTAGAAACATAAGCAGGTTACCACACAGAAACAGCAGCATCAACACTACCAAATTACCTGATATCACAAGACTGGTCATTAATCTTTTATCGAAATGTTTATTCCTGTTAGTGATGCTAAAAAACACCCCAGGATTAAAGGAAGAAACACCCTGGATGTGCAAGCGTACATGTCAGATTTAGGATATTCTTGTGACCTACCAAGGTGTTTCACTACTTTGCATCATCCAAAGCACATTGAAATGAACTTGGACAGACGCTGAATGAATAAATACTACTTTCTGTTCTCTACTAAATCACTCTAAACCCTGCTTTTATAAGTCCGATAACTGAAACAGGACAATGTTATTTAAAATGGACGTAGAAGCCAACAAACCAATTTAACACTTGCTTACCAATTTTGACCTCCATGTCATCATTTAAGAATAAATTGCCCAGTTTAAGGTCCCGGTGGATGACTCTGTTGTTATGGAGGTAATGGACACCCTGGATGGTCTGCCTCATGAAATATCTTGCCTCGGGTTCAGTCACAGCCTTCCTGCGTTTGTGCAACTCTAAAAGAGACTGAAAAACACCATGAAATACATTTTAATGTTATTTCACATTAATGTGGGAACAAAAAAAAAAAAAAAAATAAATAAATAAAAAGGTGAAATCTGCAAATGAGCTAAATGAATGAAGTTACCATGGGCTGCAAATTCTTAATTGATTGTTGCTTTTATAGTGTTTTTATCTGCTTTTTAGAAGAACTGATCATTTTTAATTGATTGTTGCTTTTATAGTGTTGTTATCTGCTTTTTTTAGAAGAATTTACTATTCTTAACTTTTTGCTTTTATATGTTGTTAGTTGTTATATGTTGTAGCACTTTGAGATTTGTGATCAAATGTAAAGTGCACTACAAATAAAATTTATTATTATTATTTATTATTATTATTATTATTATTATTATTATTATTAAGTTCAATGAAAACTTATTCATAACTGTTAAATCTAACTTAGCAGTCAGGGTTTATTATATTGTACAATAATATATTTAATAACTAAAAAAAAATAATAATAATGATTAAATTAAAGTTTTTGCCACTAAGGCTAACTTTAATACCAGTCCTATCGCGTCGGGTGTTGCGTCACATCCGTCAGTTTAAAACCAACTTTAGTAAGTGTGAGTCGGAGATATTTCCTAATATAATACTTAGCAGGCGAATTTTTCTTTAAAGATAAAAATAATGAAAACTAATGCATTATTAAAAGTTTGTTAAAGAGCGTTATGGCCCATTTAGGAAAAACCTAATTCGCTCTGAGGAACTCGCCCGTTGCCTCAGCGTTATTCCACTTAGCGAGGCAGCGAAGCTGAGATGATTTATTAACGCCACAAACCCGGTAAGTTTGCAGTAATTAAGTAATCATCAACCAAAAAAACCCCGATATTTATGGTGAAGGCAACTTTTGACGTAAAATATCTCCCAATCTAAAGCCCACTTATTCTAAAGTAGTATCTAGTAGACTACGTGGGTGATTTCAGTGTGATTTGAGACACATCCATAATGTGATCGAGCGGCTTCATAAACAAGTGTCGGTGTAGGTTTGTAGTGCACTAGGTTTTCAGATGAAGTGCAGTTGGAACACGGCCGAAGTAAACGACTCAGACATTTCTATATAGTTACAAAAGGTTATTCAAAAAAACTTAATAAACTGGATTTATTTTAAAAGCGATGTGTTAACACTAGTATAAAAAAAAATAAGTGCCCACATTAAGTACTTATAACCGATTGCTTGGGGGGAGGCACTAAACTGTTTGAAAGGCGATTCAACGATAAGTGTGATATTAAAATCACTGTATTTACAAATAAGTTTTTTTTTTTAAATGTGATTAATTGTGGCAAAAGGCACCGCGTCCCAAATGTGTAGGGAGCCCTTTATCTCGAAAAAGTGATGTGTCCGATGAATCCAACAGACCATAAGACCAAACAGTTTGAAGACCTTTTGGAGCTGAAGGCCCTGATGTGAGAAGAAACAGTACCGTCCCCACTTTGTTAATTTATTAGTGTTTATTTACTGTTCCTAATCACCAGGTTGCGACGCAGCCAAACTACAATCAAGAGACTATGCGAAGTCCACTACGTTTGCAATTGAGACGCGCCAACGTTTTGAATCCTAAAGAACTCAAGGCCCCTGGATGCAGGTCACCAAGTTAGGACCTAACTAGTTAGCTCACCCTTCTCCTGCAGATTTCCAGCACTACGAACACGAAGTCGTCGTCCTCGAAAAAGCCGTGAAAGCCGACCACATGCGGGTTGTCCAGACTTTTATGGATGGCGATCTCGGTGCTCATTTTCTCCTTTTGATGGGGCTTCATCAGCAGGGACTTGGGCACCACTTTCCCAGCGAACACCTCGTTCGTGTCCATGTCGGTGATCTCGTAACACCTCGCGAAGCCCCCTTTACCCAGAAAGCGTCCTCGCATGTAGTGCTTGCGGGTGCGTGGATCCACCAGGACGTCGGGGATCTCCTTCAGCAACGCCGACTTGGGGTCGGCGTGTGAGGACGGCTTCGCCGCCGACGCCGCCTTCGCCAATCCGGCGCTCATCGTTTTTAGACGCGTTTGCGGATTAGAGATTAAAACGTGAACGGCAACGAGGTCGCCCCTTTAAACGCGCACGATTTGGCAAACGGCAGCTCCGATTCGAATAAAAACGCGCAGTTGATCGTAACAGCCTCAATACATTTTTTTTTTAACCACCCGGTTCCTAAACGCAGAGCCCTTAATTTAAACCTCCCGTCTAAAAGACAACGTCTCTAAACGCCGCAGCTGCCCGAGGTGAAGAGACGCACTGCAAACATTTTAAATTCTGTCCTGTTCGTTATAGACGCCCGTGATTGGTCGCCACGCAAACTCCTCCCGTGATGCGCTGTCACAATGGTGCGGCGCGCGATTGGCTCGCCCCCCCTCGCCTCGCAGCTGATTGGCTTTCCGTATTTGAATTCCAACAATCGCAGCACGAGACTGCCGGTGGAGGAAGCCTCCTTTAAACTAAAAAAAAAAAATTGTAAAAATAAGTCATTGAAATTCACTTCAGATTCGTGAATAGAGTTTATTGTCTCACGTTTCATTCCGGTGATCGAATGAGTTTTGGAAACAGTTGTGGGAACTAGATAAATAGCCTAGGTGTGATACAAATTTACATCTGGTTGACCTTCGATATTGTACTGTATCATTATTAATGGTCCGACGTCATACAGTTCAAGCAGTTCCTTTAAAAACATCCATAGGAAATCCTCCATAGGTGGGAGGAAAACATCTATAGGTGGGAGGGAATATAAGTGAATGTTCCTGTTTGATCCTGCCAATAACATTTGTACTGGCTTTTCAGAGCCTATAATGCAGATTAATCTTAATTTATGAATTCATTCATCCATTATCTAACGCTTTATCCTCTATTAGGGTCGCGGTGGGGTTCCCCATGCCCATCCAGGGGAGAACGTTTCGGGCACTGGGCAGATAAACCCAGGACAGGGCGCCAATCTATCGCTGGGCACACACTCACTCACACAAACACACTCTACATGGGGCAATTTGGAGAACTCAATTGACTTGATCCATGTTTTTGGACTGTGGGAGGAAACCGGAGAACCCGGAGGAAACCCGCGCGGACACGGGGAGAACATGGAAACTCCACCCAGATGGGGATTCGAACCGGGAATCCCTAGTGCTGAGAGGGGAACATGCTAAACCACTAAGCCACCGTGCCGCCCTAATTCATGAATTATTTACATATTTAAGTTATTGTAGGGGCGGCTTAGTGGTCAGCACATTCTCCTCTCAGCACTAGGGATTCCCGGTTCGAATCCCCATCTGGGTGGAGTTTCCATGTTCTCCCTGTGTCTGTGTGGGTTTCCTCCGGGTTCTCTGGTTTCCTCCCACAGTCCAAAAACATGGATCAAGTCAATTGAATTCTCAAAATTGCCCCAAATAGAGAGTGTTTGTGTGAGTGAGTGAGTGTGTGCCCAGCGATAGATTGGCGCCCTGTCCTGGGTGTATCTGCCCAGCGCCTGAGATGTTCTCCCCTGGAGGGGCATGGGGAACCCCACTGCGACCCTGATAGAGGATAATGCGGGAGATAATGAATGAATGAAAAAGTTATTGTACCAACATTTTATTTATCTCTATTTTATTGTACCATGCAGGATGCAGTATCATTGTAGAACTCAAATATGCATCTGTTATTGTTAGTGCAAATGATAAAATTGACAATGAGGTTTGAAACAATGAGGAATATCGAACCCTTTTCGTCATTGTAATGGAGATGTGGTACAGCTATAGAGGTTGTTCTAAGAACTAATTTCAAATGAGAAACGTTTTTATTTCAGCATTTTTCTCCTTAGAAACGGGAACGAGCACAATCGCACCATGATGTTAAGAGGTTTTCTGAGTGTGTATGTGAGACTGTCTTTCAAATGAAGACCTACCTCTTTTTATTTTGATCAACAGGAGATTATTGGAGCCTTTAGTATGTGTCTGCATTATAGGAAATGTATTTTTGCAGCAGAAACACTGCATTATTTGCAAACACCGTGTGCTCGCAGTGAGAAAGGCAGGGAAACATTCTGAATGGTTGAACAGGGCATTGCAGGACACGCCATCACCCGCTCGCACCCAACACTATTATTACAAAGTCATAGAGAGATCTATTTGCCTACTGTACTTACACAGAGAGGAATCTGTCCTCCATATTTAACCCATCCATACAGTCCAACACACACACACACACACACACACACACACACTCTGAGTGAAGTGACCACACGGCCTGGAGCAGTGGGCAGCATTGTATACAGCGCCTGGGGAGCAATTGGGTTTAGATACCCTGCTTAAGGGCACTTTGGCCATAATAGAGTAGACAGTACCGGGAATCGAATCGGGTAATTTCGGGTCTTAAGGCTGGTTCCGGGCGGCACGGTGGCTTAGTGGTTTAGCATGTTCTCCTCTCAGCACTAGGGATTCCCGGTTCGAATCCCCATCTGGGTGTAGTTTCCATGTTCTCCCCGTGTCAGCGTGGGTTTCCTCCGGGTTCTCCGGTTTCCTCCCACAGTCCAAAAACATGGACCAAGTCAATCGAATTCTCAAAATTGCCCCATATAGAGTGTGTCTGTGTGAGTGAGTGTGTGCCCAGCGATGGATTGGCGCCCTGTCCAAGGTCTATCTGCCCAGCGCCCGAGACATTCTGGATGGGCATGGGGAACCCCCCCCCCCACCCTAATAGAGGATAAAGTGGGAGATAATGAATGAATGAAAGGCTGGTTCCTTAATTTATCGCTTAGCGTGTTTTTGGACTAAAGGGGTGTTCATTCATTCATTCATTACCTCCCGCTTTATCCTCTACTAGGGTCACGATGGGGTTCCCCATGCCCATCCAGGGGAGAACGTCTCGGGCGCTGGGCAGATAGACCCAGGACAGGGCGCCAATCTGTCACTGGGCACACACTCACTCACACACACACACTCTATATGGGGCAATTTTAGAGAATCCAATTGACTTGATCCATGTTTTTGGACTGTGGGAGGAAACCGGAGAACCCGGAGGAAACCCACGCGGACACGGGGAGAACATGGAAACTCCACCCAGATGGGGATTCGAACTGGGAATCCCTAGCGCTGCGAGGAGAACGTGCTAAACCACTAATCCACCGTGCCGCCCCACTAAAGGGGGTAAACTGGAGAAAAACACAAATTCGAATGTGGTTTTTTACAAACACGTTTCATTTATTATTCAGCATTACAATAAATAACACACGTTTTCTGTACAGTCGTGTATAACTGGGTGTATAAAAGTGTCAAAACACTGATAATATATAGAAATAAACAGCGGCCGCATCACTGTGATGCATAAACAGTTCGACCAAAGCCTCTGCTGAAGCCATAACGGCATCGCGCGTTAGGACAGAACGCAGCCGTTCTTTCTCACCGGGCGCTTCGTCTTCTCTCGGGTGTCGCCCTGCGGGCGGCGTGGCGGCCCCGGGCAGGCGCGCGCGAGCAGCTCGCGGAACACGCCGTCGACGTTCAGGCCGGTGCGCGCGGACGCGCGGACGAAGCCCGCGCGCCACTCGTCCTCCACCGCGCGCATGACGCGCGCCGCCTCCGCCCGGCCGCGGCTCGCCGCGTCCGCCTTGTTCTCCACCACGGCCACCGCGTCGAACGCCTCGCCGCGCAGCTCGGCGATCTCGTCGCGCAGCCGGCGCGCCTCCTCGAGCGAGTCGCGGTCCTGCGCCTCGCACACCACCGCGAACGCGTCGCCGGTGCGGATGCGCAGCGCGCGCATGGCCGGGAAGGCGTAGCTGCCGCTCGTGTCCAGGATCTCCACGCGCGCCGGCGCTCCGTCCAGCTCGCACTCCAGCGCGTGCAGCTCCTCCACGGTGCGCGAGTGGCGCGGCTCGAAGTGGCCGTGCAGGAAGCGCGCGATCAGCGCCGACTTGCCGACGCCCGCGGCCCCCAGGAACACGATGCGCACCGTCCGCTTCTCCTGCACCGCCGGCGGCGACGTCATGTTCACCTCGTCCTCGTGGGTGCGTGCGTGGGGTGGGTGGGTTGTAAGTCTGGGCAGAATGTGTGGACGACACGCCACGAGCTTTTTACTTCGTCTTATAGCCCCCTCGAGCTGTGACGTCACACGCCTACCTGACCAAACCTACTATAATTAGCCTCGAGCGAACCGACGAGTTTGTTTCAGGTCACTGCGTTAACGTGGGGCATCGAGTACACGATGCCTACAGGGCACCGATTTAGGAAGGGGCAGCGAAGCTTTGGGCGAACGTCGTTTAACTGTCCTTAACATGGTTAAAATTATTAAAATAATCTCATCGTGATTTTATTGAAGATAAATAACAATACGTTGCAATAACGCACAACTGACACCATACGATATTAATCAATTTGTTTTTACCTTGGGCAACACGGTGGCTTAGTGGTCAGCACGTTCTCCTCTCAGCATTAGGGATTCCCGGTTCGAATCCCCATCTGGGTGGAGTTTCCATGTTCTCCCCGTGTCCGCGTGGGTTTCCTCCGGGTTCTCCGGTTTCCTCCCACAGTCCAAAAACATGGATCAAGTCAATTGGATTCTTAAAATTGCCCCATATAGAGTGTCGTCTGTGTGAGTGAGTGTGTGCCCAGCGATGGATTGGTGCCCTGTCCTGGGTCTATCTGCCCAGCGCCCAAGACGTTCTCCCCTGGATGGGCATGGGGAACCCCACCGCGAATAGAGGATAAAGCTGGAGATAATGAATGAATGAATGTTTTTACCTTTCTAAACCATTTATATTTATATTGGGGCAGTTATGTCGGAAATTATTCTCATTTCGATCCTTAACTATAATTTCCCCTTTTAATGGAATTGCAGGAGCATTGAATACCACATACTGTATTTACACCCACAAAGTGTCTTTTTTGGATGCAGCAAGTGTTTTGAACCTTGTTCAAAATGGTGGGTTTCTAATTATCCAAACCGTTTTATTCATATATTCATCATTAGTGCATCAAGAGCCTTTCAGCGCCCCTACTATTTAGGGAACAGAAAGGAATATCATGACTCATCTGCTCTTAGTTAGTATCAGTGAAGGTATAAAGGGGTATCTGTTCTGTCCTTGGACACGTCCTCATCTTTTGCAAATCTACTGTATGTTAGCTGAAACTCTTAAGTTCTAAATATTCATTGATTACCATTCCAGATAGGCCTATTCACTCACTAATGACTCATTTGAACAGATACTGATGCAGATGAATAGGGACTTGTTTGTGAAAGTGACGTGTAAACAGTAATATCCTGTATCAGACCGAAGGCCATAGAAATCTCATTCCACCCCATCCAGGTTGTTATGTGGGATTGTCGCTGGTTGCATTGTATTTGGCATCAGTTTGTTAGCGCTACAAAGGACTTGTTTAAATAACGAGAAATCATGCACGCTGTATAATCCAAATCAGCCATGGACACCTGAATGTCACGCCCAAATTACTCTAAGGAACATTTAATATTAAATCTATAGGCATTGTTGTGGTGTTCTAGTTTTTCCTTGTCTTGGGTGTGTAGTGATGAACATTTGTGTTCCTTCTGGTATTTTTCTAATTAATTTATAGGATTTATTTTGCTTCCAAAGGTTTTCTGTTATGTTAGGTCTCTGAAGTCCATCTACATCTGCTTGATACCATGTGTATTCGGACGTACTAGACATTCTCGCCCCAGTTTATTCCTATCTAGTAGGCAGTCGGTGACTTCGGATGAAGCCCATGTTTACACAGCCCTATCCTGCTGCCCAAGGTGCTTAGTTTTTATACACATATGGCAAGGGGATCTGAATTAGTGACTATGACGTGTATCCCATATCATAACCTGTTTGCCATCCATATTGTACACACACAGTAACAAAAGGCCCTGGTTTGCAAAAGAAAGTAGGACAAGGCTTTATCTTTATTCATATTAAAAATACCTGCATTGTTTCATTTATTTGTAAATTCACATTAAAAGTATTTTTTTTAAATGTCCTTAAAATCAAAATAAGCATTTGACCTTATATGTAATGTGCTTTAAATGTCGTCTCCTATTCCATCAGTAAAGAGCAAATTTCCATATGATCAATATTTAAAACATGCAGTGAGGAGTTGGCATGGAAACATCAAGTAACCTCAGTGCACCCGCGTCCTCCTCACGAGACAACGGCCACCAGGTCAAGTGCGGTTTGTTTATCTGAACAAACTAACATTCTAATGACTTTAGTCCAAATTTTGGACACTTTTAACCGTCACGCCTTAAAACTTTGTGAATTTTCTATATTTTAAAATATAAATGACCTTAAACCTCATCAGGATTGAAAAAAAAGAAATAAATTAGACAAAAATATCAGACCTGGCTATTTATTAATGGAGGGAAATGATTCAGTGTGAAATCTGTGCATGGCCTAAATCTGAACCGGTAAAGTAAGGACTTATGTGATCATAATTACACACACATTTAGAAACTGATTTTATCTCAATAAGATTTAAAAAAAAATAGCCTCATGTCAGTACAGATGGTGCTGATGATGTTATCGTACTCGAACTCCTGTTTAGAGTTACTGTGGGTGGGTTTTCTAAAGGGGAATTCAGGACACAAACAAAACAAGCAAATAAATGGATTGATTTAAATTAAATTAAACTGTTGATTTAATTTTTATAGGAATTTAAGAAAAATATTTATAAAATAAGAGACACAGTTGATAGTGAGTAAATAGGATTAAATGGATGTTCATGTGGAATAAGGTGATCATGACATGTCAGGTCATTAAGAGGATGGGTCGGTGTACATGTGATGTGTGTGAGAGTATAACGCATGATGGGTATCATCTGACTGGAAAGGTTCAGCAGGGTGGTGGAGTCACACTGACCCATGGCTCTTTAATCCTCAGAGATTAGTGTCCTGGTGATCCATCCTCTCGACTTGCCATAACAACCGGCATCTTTCTGCCATGACATAAATGCAGATGTCATTATGAACCAGGGTTATTAAAGCCGTAAACTCCCAGCCGCCATGTGCTACAGGAAGTGTTCTAAGTCCCTTTACCCATAATAAAATTACAGTTGAATTAAATCAAGCCTCAAGTGAACAATAAACAGTAATGAATTAATAGATCATACAATACTAATTATTAAGCAGCAGGTTACTTGAAGGAGTTAAAATTTAAATTTAAATTATAACTTTGGGCGGCACGGTGGCTTAGTGGTTGGCATGTTCTCCTCTCAGCGCTAGGGATTCCCGGTTCGAATCCCCATCTGGGTGGAGTTTCCAGTTCTCCCCGTGTCCGCGTGGGTTTCCTCCGGGTTCTCCGGTTTCCTCCCACAGTCCAAAAACATGGATCAAGTCAATTGAATTCTCCAAATTGCCCCATATAGAGTGTGTCTGTGTGAGTGAGTGTGTGCCCAGCGATAGATTGGCACCCTGTCCTGGGTCTATCTGCCCGGCGCCCGAAACGTTCTCCCCTGGATGGGCATGGGGAACCCCACCGCGACCCTAATAGAGGATAAAGCGGGAGATAATGAATGAATGAATAAATTATAACTTTATAATAACAGGGCAATCGGGGTCTGTGACCCATAATTTCATTATTATTTCATGTACCACATGTGATATTAATGATAATAAATTTATCTTGAATCTTGAGTTCTAGTTAAAATTTTTAAAAAATTAAAAAAGAACGATAAATTCCCTCGTTTTCAAGTTTGTGTCGGCAACCTATTGATCTTCGTCCCACTGTTGTCCAAACTGATTTGCACATATTACGATTTCGATTCCACAGTTGACCACACCATCATTGTATTATGATGGTATGTCACCAACAGACTGAATCATTCATTCATTATCTCCCGCTTTATCCTCTATTAGGGTCGCGGTGGGGTTCCCCAATGCCATCCAGGGGAGAACGTCTCGGGCACTGGGCAGATAGACCCAGGACAGGGCGCCAATCCATCGCTGGGCACACACTCACTCACACAGACACACTCTATATGGGGCAATTTTTGAGAATTCAATTGACTTGATCCATGTTTTTGGACTGTGGGAGGAAACCGGAGAACCCGGAGGAAACCCACGCGGACACGGGGAGAACATGGAAACTCCACCCAGATGGGGATTCGAACCGGGAATCCCTAGTGCTGAGAGGAGAACATGCTAAACCACTAAGCCACCGTGCCGCCCAGACCGAATCAATGAATAAGATAAGTGAGAGCTAAATGTTATACTGCATCCATCCAGCAGATGGCACTAAAACGTTTTCGATTTACTTCACTGTTTTGTTCATAGTATTTTGTAGTATAATGTCTAACTGTAAATTTAAATCAGAAGTTCGGGTCGGGGTGAGTGTTCCGAAACCCCAAAACTACTGAATCCTGACTTATCTATAGATTCCGAAGTGTAAAATACACAAAATTATTAGATACTAATCACAACGTTGTCCCTTTTCAGACATCACGCATCAAGAACGATAACACCGTTCATTCCCAGTTCGCTCAGGTCTTATGCTCGTTGTATTCATATATAACTTAAGAGTAAATAATGTTAATTCTCATAAAGGTTACCACTATAAATATATCAATATTATTTAAAAAAAAAGTTTTCGTTACATACATTCTTCCTTTTCTGTACCCACGCATAGATTGCTTTGGTCTATCCTCCAGCCTCGCGGGAAATTTGTTATGGTTCTTCGTCAGGACGCGTGTAGAGATTTATATACATTAAAGATTTAAACCGCTTTTAGACACACTTATGAGGTAAGGAAGCTTTATATAGTTCGATCATCCAGCTGTCCTTCTCCGATCATTTTATCGATCTTGTTATTTATGTAGATATGTGTTTATAAACGCTGAAACACATGGCCGAATCTCAAATCGGTTCCTAGTCCACTTCTCTGCGCCCTACCTAGGGCACGACCACATGTTTAAAGGTCACCTTTGTAGTGCATTACATTGCGGCGGGATGGCGATTTGAGACGTAGCGTAACATGTCAGCAGAAACACGAAAAGTTAATAACGAATTATTCATTCATTATCTCCCGCTTTATCCTCTATTAGGGTCGCGGTGGGGTTCCCCATGCCCATCCAGGGGAGAACATCTCGGGTGCTGGGCAGATACACCCAGGACAGGGCGCCAATCCATCGCTGGGCACACACTCACTCACACAGACACACTCTATATGGGGCAATTTTTGAGAATTCAATTGACTTGATCCATGTTTTTGGACTGTGGGAGGAAACCGGAGAACCCGGAGGAAACCCACGCAGACACGGGGAGAACATGGAAACTCCACCCAGATGGGGATTCAAATCCCTAGCGCTGAGAGGCGAAAGTGCTAACGTGCCGCCCTTTTCTGCTATTTATTAAGTGAAATTAACACTCGTACGTTCGTTGTTTCTACTGTGAGTTACAGTCACGTCCAACTATTTACTTATTTGACTGAAAATAAATAAGTTTAATGAACATTAACACCTAATTCACTAAGCATTTCACAAAAGATTATTTCTTATGATGTTCACTAATGAGATTTCTGTTATTTTTCAGGTGAGAGGCTGATTATGTCTGAGGAAAACCTAACTGGTGAAGATAAGGAGATCGTAAGTTTTCTTTCCATCATGACTGTTAAACAAAACTAATAATGTGCTTTTTAAATAACAAATATGCTGAAGCTTTAAGATTTCCAGAACGTCATCTCTCTTGAGAGACAGTAATGTTTAAATGTGTAATAAAGCTGGTTGATAAGTGCAGAGGTCTATTAACACACCCGTGTTTAATGGATATATTATCTTGGTTAAAGCTGAGAAAGCGTTTGGAGCTGCTGCAGAAGGAGTACGAGAGAACCGCACAAAGACTTCAGGTCAGTGTGTGTGTGTGTGTAGACTTGTAGCAGACTTGTGTATCATTAACATCACACCTACGTTATAAATAACGGATCTAATAAATTAAAGGTGCAATAACGTTATTGAAAGATGAACAAAGCAGATATAATAAAACGTGTAAAGGTTATGGATGCTGCTGTTTCAGTCATATCTGTGTGTTTGTGTTCAGCGAGCGGAGCGCAGAGAAGCAGTCCAGAAACATGTGCACAAAACGATATCGGAGCAAAACCAGCCGGAGCAGATGGGCTGCTCGACCACGCCCTCAGACCAGAGTTTACCTCCAGAGACTCGTATGTGTCCTTTACTGTTTAATACATTGATGATTTCAGAGGAAGTCTTCAGACTGGATTTAATTCAGCGGCGATAACACTCAGGGGTGGCGGCACGGTGGCTCAGTGGTTTAGCACGTTCTCCTCTCAGCGCTAGGGATTCCCGGTTCGAATCCCCATCTGGGTGGAGTTTCCATGTTCTCCCCGTGTCCGCGTGGGTTTCCTCCGGGTTCTCCGGTATCCTCCCATAGTCCAAAAACATGGATCAAGTTAATTGAGTTCTACAAATTGCCCCATATAGAGTGTGTCTGTGTGAGTGAGTGTGTGCCCAGCGATAGATTGGCGTCCTGTCCTGGGTGTATCTGCCCAGCGCCCGAAACGTTCTCCCCTGGATGGGCATGGGGAACCCCACCGCGACCCTAATAGAGGATAAAGCGGAAGATAATGAATGAACACTCAGGGATGTGCATCATATCTTGTGTGTTTTATATAGTACATCTACAAATACACTCTAAATGTCTAAAATGTTATTTTATTGATATTTACTCTTTACTGTTATTAAGAAGCCCAGCTTAAATGCTGAATGCATATTTATGGTCTGTTATTATAGTCTGTTTTTAGTTTTTACAGGTAGATGTATTTCAGACATGGTTTGTGCTCAGTCCTAAATGTATTAATATTTAGTCTTCTACATATTTTCTATTGACTTGTTGTGAGGTCACACTGTAAGAGCTGCCTCTGTGTTCTTAATTCAGCTAAAGTCCGCTTTCATTTCCCCGATGAGACCGATTCTTCACCCGTTCCCACCCTGATCAGTAGACGAAGCCCCTCCCAGCGCCTCCGTTCCAAACGCAGCCGCATGCGCTTGCAGATGCGCGAGAGGGAGTCGGATACTGATGAAAGCAAAGAGAAAATGATGGCAGGAGTGCGGGAAAGATGGAGGAGAGGGAACAGTGAGGGGCAGGACAAGGACAATGCCGAAAGTGCTGGGACCGAGGACGTTCAGAACACACAGAATAGCGAGAGTCGGGCTGAAGACGAACGGAAGCAGGAGCACCTAACGTGGAAAGACACTGGTGACGATGAGAAAAGGGAAACCGAGGACAGAACTGATGTAGGTGCCATGACTGTAACAGAGCTGCACCAGTCACTGCCTCCAAACATCCAATCAGAAGTGGACATCCGTCCCGCAGACCATCTGTCTGGAAAGGATTCCCTGAATGGCACCACGGTTTCACCCACAGTAGACGTGGAGTCCTCTAAATCACAGCCGGATGCTGATATCCCCTCACAGAAGGCTGATTTGTTTAATTCCTGCACTTTAATCGAGGGTCTCCCGTTCCCTGTGGAGTATTACATTCGCACCACCCGACGCATGGCCTCGGCTCACGGCTCCGTGGACATCAACGCTGTCATTCTGAGCCAGCTCTCGGGAGGGCGGGGCAGACGCCGCTCAGGCAAACTGCAGACGCCTAAAGAAAGTGAAGTGACCTCGCAACCAGATGCGCCTGTTGTCAAGGGCAGGGGCGCAAGACGAGGCAGAAAAGGACGACGGGGGCGCAGGAAAACACTAAAGCATCCATCCCCTCGAGCCGATTCCCCGCTCCGATCACAAGCTTCGCCTCCGCAGCCCAATCGAACGCGGGTCCAGATTCAAGGGACTTTCTGATTCTCAGCTCTACCTGGACTGTCAGGTGCTGCCAGATCCGGATGTGTATCCAATCTTCAGGAAGAGACGTGAACATGCGGCGGGATCTCCATCTCAAAACACAAACCGTAAATACACTTTTATATATTTTTTTTATTAGGGGTGAGCTGCAATATTCGCTGATTCGACGATCGATTCGGAGAACCGTAGTCGACTATGAACCTCATAGTGAATGTCCCATTTTGACCACATGGGGGCGCCCATGGCTGCTGCTAAGCATTAGTTTTTACATGAAACGTCTTTGTTTTCGTTATATATATAGCCTTTTGTCAAATAAAATCATCCTAATTTCTGTTAATATTTTTTGTTTTAAATGATGTGTGCGCTTTAACAATAGGCTACACATTAATAAAGCAAGTAAAATATAAAAAATGTTTTTTTTAAAAACCACGCTTATAGCGCCATCTTGTGGTGAAATTGTAACTGATTCGGCTATCAGTTGACTATAGGGAAAATCTGATGAATCAGATTCATTCATTCATTCATTCATTATCTCCCGCTTTTTCCTCTATTAGGGTCGCGGTGGGGTTCCCCATGCCCATCCAGGGGAGAACGTCTCGGGCGCTGGGCAGATAGATCCAGGACAGGGCGCCAATCCATCGCTGGACACGCACTCACTCACACACACAGACACACTCTATATGGGGCAATTTTGAGAATTCAATTGACTTGATCCATGTTTTTGGACTGTGGGAGGAAACCGGAGAACCCGGAGGAAACCCACGCAGACACGGGGAGAACATGGAAACTCCACCCAGATGGGGATTCGAACCGGGAATCCCTAGCGCTGAGAGGCGAATGGGCTAACCACTAAGCCACCGTGCCGCCACGAATCAGATTCGACTATGAAAATCCTTAGTTGAAGACAGCCCTATTATATATAGCTTGGAATCCAGTGAACACTGCTGCTGTTTGTGCCTCCTGTTTAAGACACAGGTGATTAAATGTGTGAATGTATTTATCTTTCAGCTCAAACACGTCTGCTGCCGTCATTGACGTCCCTCGCTCAGGCACTTCGAAACAGGGATTTCCGGAACCTCGGACGTCTACTGACGGTTTTCGACGTACAAGATTTTCACCTGCCCGACGACGAGTTCGGCCAGCTGAAGTTAGAGAGGCTTTGCAAGTCGGGCTTAAGTGCGGAGCCTCTGCTGCAGAACAACGCGTGCTGGAGCTTTCGGAGGTCTGGAGACATGAAGACGCCGCAGGTGCATTGTGTAGAAACCGAGAAGTTCGATATGGAGCCACTTCCGCTCAGGACTCGTCTTGAAAATAGTCTCCCACTGAGTCCGTTAACCTTCAATGAACGACCAAATGCTGCTGAAAACAGCAACCAATCCGAGACGGTATCCACGTCACAAGGTCACACAGTTGAAGGTAAACAAGCAGACGCTGCTCATGATGCCGAGGTAGGAGCTTTGGAACGGAATGATGGCGAAACACACAAACAAACATCCCCGAAGGTGCAAAAGTCTCTGGTGATAAACCTCAGCATGTCTCTTACGTCACACACACAGACCCAGGCTGACCCGTCCTTCGTTTCTCTGGGTGCCACCCCTGGCTTTCAGGCTCCACCCAATCTAACAGATCACCCTTCTCCTCTCATGGCATCTGCAGAAGATAATGCTGCACACCAAACTCGGGACACCTCGCATAGTTCTGCAGGTGAAACCCAAGCTGAGGAGGTTTATGGTTCTGATGTGTCTGAAAAAGAGCAACAAACTGCAACTGATTTAGGGGACAGCAGCGCTTTCAAAGCCAGAACCAGTGTAATCAGCCCTGGTTTAGACGCCTCCCATGGCCTGCATGACGCTTCTATCATTCCAGCCTTTTCTGAACAAGGTGGAATCATCGGGGGCAGCAGTTTTCATGAAGCCAAAGTCATAGCCACGCAAAGATTAGAGGTTCAGACAGCAAATGATTCGGAGCATTTTACTCATAATGACTTTGAGTTAGAAACCATTGGTTCAGATAAGGAAGGTGGTGACTTTTGTGATCCTAAAGCCTCTACGTCTCAAGAAGAAGGTCAGACTGAACCTGATGGACCAGCACGACCCATCAGTAGTACTCCTGAAACCGAGGGCTGTTTCAAAATGCATCCCGACAACGTTATAAGCCCAGAGACCGTACACAGTAATCCTGCCTTAAGTGATGCTGAGGGTCCCTCTGAGATCAGGTCTCAGCATCGGGATAACGTTCATCCCGAAGACGAGCTGTGTGACCTCAGCATGTCTCTTACGTCACACACACAGACCCAGGCTGACCCGTCCTTCATTTCACTGGGTGCCATCCCTGGCTTTCAGGCTCCACCCAATCTAACAGATCACCCTTCTCCTCTCATGGCATCTGCAGAAGATAATGCTGCACACCAAACTCGGGACACCTCGCATAGTCCTGCAGGTGAAACCCAAGCTGAGGAGGTTTATGGTTCGGATGTGTCTGAAAAAGAGCAACAAACTGGAACTGATTTAGTACATAATGTTGCCTCTACGTCTCAAGAAGAAGGTCAGACTGAACCTAATGGACCAGCACGACCCATCAGTAGTACTCCTGAAACCGAGGGCTGTTTCAAAGTGCATCCCGACAACGTAATAAGCCCAGAGACCGTACACAGTAATCCTGCCTTAAGTGATGCTGAGGGTCCCTCTGAGATCAGGTCCCAGCATCCGGATGACGTTCATCCCGAAGACGAGCTGTGTGACCTTTCAAAATATTTTCTTTCCCAAACTCTAAATCAGTCCAATGTTCAGATTAGAGATCAGACCCAGGGAGATGGAGCTTCTTCCGTTGTAGAGATTCACGACTTTGCTGAAGTAAAGACGCCTGCGACTTCTTTCCCTGAGAGAACTGAGGATGAGAGTTCAGCTTCTGACATGGATCCTCAGGAAACCCATACAGAGGATGTGCAGACCCCAAGAAACGAGGGCCATCTGCAAAAAATTCATACTGTTAAGGTAATGAAAGCATTAAAATCACAAACCCGACATTAAGGCTGAGGGACTTGTGTTTGTACTTTATTTTTTAATTTTACTTTTGTACGAATATAAAAACCTTACCCCATCTGGGTGGAGTTTCCATGTTCTCCCCGTGTCCGCGTGGGTTTCCTCCGGGTTCTCCCGTTTCCTCCCACAGTCCAAAAACATGGATCAAGTTAATTGAGTTCTCCAAATTGCCCCATGTAGAGTGTGTTTGAGTGAGTGAGTGTGTGCCCAGCGATGGATTGGCGCCCTGTCCTGGGTGTATCTGCCCAGTGCCCGAGACGTTCTCCCCTGGATGGGCATGGGGAACCCCCCCCCCCCCCGCGACCCTAATAGAGGATAAAGCGAGAGATTATGAATGAATGAATGAATGAATGAATAATAAAAACCTTAGAAACAGGGCCATTGTGATCTACAGAGTGCTTTGCTGTGCGGGTGAGTTCAGTGTTTGTCTTTTAGGCGCTGGATGGAGGTTGTGTGTTGGATATCTGTGCTGTGCGATGGTCACCTGACGACTGGTACATGTGTGTGGCTGGAGAGTGGAGTGTGTGTGTATGGACTCACAGTGAAGAGCTACAGCAATGGAATCTTCTCTATTCCTGGACTTTCTCACAGGTAACACACTGACACTCTGATATACACACTTTTACATTGGGTCATTTTTTACATTGGGTCATTTATTGGACGCTTTTATCCAAAGCGACTTACAAGGTGAGCACAGGGTTCATCACAACATCCCTGGAGCAATGAGGGTTAAGGGTCTTGCTCAAGGACCCACACTGGTAACTTCAGTGGACCTGGGATTTGAACCCCCAACCTTCAGATTGACAACCCGATGCCCTAACCACTGAGCTATCTTGCCCCCACAATAAAAAAAGATTTAGCTTCCACGCTTTTTACTTGGAGCCTCTGTGATCAGTTCGTTCACAAAACTGGAGCTTTTACTGAACAATGCGTTAGAAACACCCCTTTGCTTTCTTAGAAACTTTTGTTTCTTATACGAAGTACATTACTGTTGCTTTTCTGTCAGTCAGAGTCCATGGTCAGTCTGTCCAGAGATGACCTTCTTTAGAAGATTGTCGGCCATTTATTGTGTGGTTCTTCTAGATAAAGAGCCTATCCCAGTTCTTTTTTATTAAAATAATACTATAGACATGCATGTTGTCAGACACATACAAAAGGTCAGTTCCATATCTTTGTCCTGATGTTTGAGCATGTGATGATATTGATCACATTTTAAATGTTTTTGCAGTCAGTCATCTCTCTGCAAGGGATCCCGGATTCATCTGGATTGCTTTGCGTATCGCTGGGAAACCTGGAGATCACGGAAGCAAGGTAGAAATTAAACACACACACACACACACACACACACACACATACACACACACATACACACACACACAGAGTAAATAATTTATTCAGAGATTTCAGCAGGATGAATAAGCTCTTGTGTAAATTCTGTACTTAAGAGTTTATTTTAATCCTACTTTACTAAACACAGTTGTAACCTGTTAGAAGGACAAAAGACACAGACCAAAAAAAAAAGATATAAGGATTTAATTAATAATAAACCCTTATCTGAAATTACATGACTTTGCCTTAATGAAAATCAAATATAAATGTGTGTGTGTGTGTGTGTGTGTGTGTGTGTGTGTAGGACACTCTGTTGTCCTGGTTTTAACAGAGAATTCTCTCAGGTGGAGCTGTGTAAAGGATCTCTGCAGGCGGTTCTCGCTGTATCTGGTTGTAGAGTGACGTCCTGCTCCGTTCCGGGATCCCAGCAGGACGTCCAGGTTTTCACTCTCACTCAGGATGGCAGGTAAGATAAGATAAGATAAGATAAACCTTTATTTGTCCCACAATGAGGAAATTCACATTTCTCAGCAGCAGATACAGAGGAGGGTGAAACGGTATCCAGTCATTAAAGAGATTTAAACTAGGAAAAAATTTAAATACAGTTAGAAATCTATATATATATATATATATATATATATATATATATATATATATATATATATATATACAAGATAAAAATCTAATTTCAGTTATTTACAGGCCTACAGGAATGAAATGAATCAAATATTGCACATGTGGTGTCTGATAAAGCAGCAGACAGTTATCACAGTTATTACATACAGATGATTGAAATGTATTGCACCATCAATGATACATTTATTGCAGTTATTTTTAGTTTGGTTTGGAGATAACAGATGCACCGAGGTTTCTCCTGACCAGTTTCAAAATATTATATCTAAAAACTAGGGGTGTCTTCAACAGTAGGACACAGGACAGTCCTGTCCTCAACCTTATACAAAGCCTCCCTATAAGAGAGGAATCTGTTCCGGCCGTGAAGGGTTAAACCAGCTAAACCAGAATATTCATTCATTCATTATCTCCCGCTTTATCCTCTATTAGGGTCGCGGTGGGGTTCCCCATGCCCATCCAGGGGAGAACATCTCAAGCGCTGGGCAGATAGACCCAGGACAGGGCGCCAATCCATCGCTGGGCACACACTCACTCACACAGACACACTCTATATGGGGCAATTTTGAGAATTCAATTGACTTGATCCATGTTTTTGGACTGTGGGAGGAAACCGGAGAACCCGGAGGAAACCCACGCGGATACGGGGAGAACATGGAAACTCCACCCAGATGGGGATTCGAACCGGGAATCCCTAGCGCTGAGAGGAGAACGTGCTAAACCACTAAGCCACCGTGCCACCCACGTTATAAATCCTCCTGTATGTATACGTTCATATTGTAGTTGTTGTGCTGATTATCATTTCCCTCTACGTGCAGAGTGGCAGAGACCCTCAGCATGATCTCCACCAATCAGAGCATTCAGAGCCTGGCTGCTGTGGAGGGCGAGCCACATGCTCTGATTGGATGGACCGAACAGAGGAGCCTCCTCATATGGTGAGCAGATCAGCCGTTGAAGTTTCTGCAGCTTGTGATTGGAATGTGAGGAAGCTGATTGGTTGTGCATCCTTTTATTTCAGGAATATGAAATCCGGCCACCTGCTTCAGACGGTCAGCCTGGCGGACAGTGTGTCGACGGCGTCCTGTCTCAGGGGATACTCCCACAGGGTGCGACTGTTCAGCTTAAAGGACTTACATTTACATTACATTTGGTCATTTATTGGACGCTTTTATCCAAAGCGACTTACAAGGTGAGCACAGGGTTCATCACAACATCCCTGGAGCAATGAGGGTTAAGGGTCTTGCTCAAGGACCCACACTGGTAACTTCAGTGAACCTGGGATTTGAACCCCCAACCTTCAGATTGACAGCCCAACACCCTGACCACTGAGCTACCACTCCCCGAGTTTTCCGAGTTTTAAATGTTTCTGTGTGATTGCAATGCTGCGTTCTCTGATTAACTGAGTCTTTATTTACAATGAAGGGTTGTTTTCATTAATGCTCCTCCGTCCTGGAGCCCTAATGTCTCATTACTTACACACCTGATCTTACTAATTACCTCAATAACAACCCATTACAGTTAAATCAGAGCAGTGGGTCTCTGTATGGGGCACATCCTACATCTGTATGGACACAATAAGCGTGACACCTTAAAAAGAATATTTTATTTTCTGTGACAGATACACAATATGGTCAAAGTATTTAGGACTCACACACACACACACACACACACACACACAGGGGTCCAGTCTAATATATTGTTTCCATATGGAATTCAAATATTCAAAATATTCTTAGTTATGTTGCTTTAATGGGTGGCACGGTGGCTTAGTGGTCAGCACGTTCGCCTCTGGGCAGATACACCCAGGACAGGGCGCCAATCCATCGCTGGGCACACACTCACTCACACAGACACACTCTACATGGGGCAATTTTGGAGAATTCATTTGACTTGAACCATGTTTTTGGATTGTGGGAGGAAACCGGAGAACCCGGAGGAAACCCATGCAGACACGGGGAGAACATGGAAACTCCACCCAGATGGTGATTCGAACCTGGAATCCCTAGTGCTGAGAGGAGAACATGCTAAACCACTAAGCCACCTCTGTAAAACACAGAGATGTTAAATTTTTTTTACCAATAAATACTGTCTTGGCTTAGTGGTTGGCACGTTCTCCTCTCAGTGCTATGGATTCCCGGTTCGAATCCCCATCTGGGTGGAGTTTCCATGTTCTCCCTGTGTCTGCGTGGGTTTCCTCCGGGTTCTCCGGTTTCCTCCCACAGTCCAAAAACATGGATCAAGATCAATTGAATTCTCAAAATTGCCCCATAAAGAGTGTGTCTGTGTGAGTGAGTGTGTGCCCAGTGATGGATTGGCGCCCTGTCCTGGGTCTATCTGCCCAGCGCCCGAGACGTTCTCCCCTGGATGGGCATGGGGAACCCCACCACGACCCTAATAGAGGATAAAGCGGGAGATAATGAATAAATGAATGAATGTTGCTTTAACTCCTTGATATTAATTTGCATAAAATAGGAATTCTGTTTTGTGCATTATCTCTTGCAGGGGGCGCTGTGTGTGTTGCTTCAGTGTGCGAGTGCATGTGATGAGGAAAGTGGTCCTGCACTTTTTACTTTAATTGCCATGAATCCACTTCTTGGAAAATATATCACCATGACGACCTTCAACAATCCATCACCGCGCACCGAGAGGTGAGAGGTTCCAGCATCACGCAGACGCTCTGATCTTAGAGCAAACGTTTCAGGTTCCTTATATTTGTCAGATTTCGGTTCCTGCCGAATGAAGTGCTGGAATTTGATTGTCTCTTCATTGTCAGGTTGTTTTAGGTTGTTAGTTTATTCATTCATTCATTATCTCCCGCTTTATCCTCTATTAGGGTCACGGGGGGGTTCCCCATGCCCATCCAGGGGAGAACGTTTCGGGCGCTGGGCAGATACACCCAGGACAGGGCGCCAATCCATCGCTGGGCACACACTCACTCACACAGAACCACTCTATATGGGGCAATTTGGAGAATTCAATTGACTTGATCCATGTTTTTGGACTGTGGGAGGAAACCGGAGAACCCGGAGGAAACCCACGCGGACACGGGGAGAACATGGAAACTCCACCCAGATGGGGATTCGAACCGGGAATCCCTAGTGCTGAGAGGAGAACGTGCTAAACCACTAAGCCACTGTGCCGCCCGTTGTTAGTTTATTCCAGAATTAAATTTAATGAACATTCTCATTCATTCACAATTTAATACAGGGTTCCTAGATTTTTAAAGGGGGGGGGTCTCCCAATTTTTTTCCTGTGCAATTTTTGTGAATAGGTGCGAAGATCACTGCTTTGATTTTTAATAAACAACAGATCGCCATGAGATGCATCAGGTTACCCTGAGAAAATAAAGAAGCACAATGGGTTGGTTTGTAACCACTGGTTCTGTGTTTAGGTTGATCGATGGTGATGTTTCTGAGTCCACTCTGGTCGGTGTTTTCCAGTCAGGACATTTGGTAATCTGGGACCTCAGAGGAGGCGTGGCCTGCGTGCTGACTGATGACCTTGGTGAGGTGTGCCGGCTTGCTCGGTGGGCGGAGCCAAACGTTCTGCTCACTGGATACCTGAACGGAGACGTGTGTTTATATCATTATAAACCCAAAGACACATCGATACAAAGACTTTAAGATACAAATGTGAAGTCTATTTGTCCATATTTGTAGAAAAACGTTTTAATTAACGAAATAAATATATTTTAATTATGTGTGCTGTCTGTGGCGAACTGTGAAAACTGGACTGTTGTTATTACCGCCCTTATATTAACTTCATCTGTTTGTGTGTCTGGTAAAAAGTTTACAAATGCTATTTCACCCACCTCCCGTTATCCGAATAAGCTGAAACTTTGCACAGTTGTTGACCGTCGATGACAACACATGAATCTTTTTTTTTTTTTTTTTTTAAATACCAATTAATTAACTAATTAGTGGTAATTAATTTTGTTTTCTATAAATAAATTTACCAAATTTTATACTTCACAACCAGAATTAATTTAGGATGAAATAATTTAACACAATATTGTGATTTTTTTTTTATTATTTTGCTTGTAATATAATCACATTACATTTTTAATCCATTATAAGGTCAGCATGTAATATGACAAAAAATCGTTTTGAAAAGTTTTGAAATCCTTCTGGTTTGTAAACAGCGATTCTATTCTGTTTTTAAAGGAATATTTTTACAATTTTTACAAAAATACAGTAGCGACAAAGTGAGTAAGTGATGTTCTAAGTCCATCCATCCATCATCTTTCGCCCATGCAGGGGAGAACGTTGCGAGAACGCAACAGGGGGGTTGCAATCTATCACTGGGCACACACTCATTCACAAACACTCGCACTCTATATGGGGCAATTTGGAGAATTTAATTGACCATGGTGGCTTAGTGGTTAGCACGTTCGCCTCTCAGCGCTAGGGATTCTCAGTTCGAATGGAGTGGAGTTTCCATGTTCTCCCCGTGTCTGCGTGGGTTTCCTCCGGGTTCTCCGGTTTCCTCCCACAGTCCAAAAACATGGTTCAAGTCAATTGAATTCTCCAAAATTGCCCCATATAGAGTGTGTCTGTGTGAGTGAGTGTGTGCCCAGCGATGGATTGGCACCCTGTCCTGGGTCTATCTACCCAGCGCCCGAAACGTTCTCCCCTGGATGGGCATGGGGAACCCCACCGCGACCCTAATAGAGGATAAAGCAGAAGATAATGAATGAATGAATGAATGAATAATTGACCTTGATCCATGTTTTTGGACTGTGGGAGGAAACCCACGCGGACACGGGGAGAAGATGGAAACTCCACAGAGATGGGGATTCGATCCGGGAATCCCTAGTGCTGAGAGGAGAACATGCTAAACCACTAAGCCACCGTGTCGCCCTGATTTGTAAGTCGCATTGGATCAAAGCGTCTGCTAAATGACTTACTGTAATTGACAGCAGCGTTACAGCAGCACCATCTAGCGGCAGTTGTCCAAACTCGCGCCTGCGTTGCGGCTGCAGAGTGCGGGCCTAGCCAGCAGGCGGCGATAGGAAGCTGGCGCAGGCGCAGAAGGAGGGGCAGAGCGCGAGGCTGTTCTGCTGCATTGTGGGAAGCAGAGCGCGGGTGAAACATGGCGGCGCGCGTCCTCTCCCGGTGTGTCCGGTCACTCGGCCGCGGCTCGGCGGCTCTTCAGCGCGGCGGCGTCTCCGGCAGCGCGGCCGCGCCCCTGCTCCGGACCCGCGGGTTCTCCCGCCTGGTTCTGCCCATGACGTCGACGCGCGTCCTGACTCAGGTGAGTGCGCGCGCGGCGGCGGCGCCTCAATGACACGCGATGACCTACCGCGCGGCGCTCGCGCTCCGGACGGAGGATCGAACCCCCGGCACACCGGCGCGGTGCAGCCGCCACACCCGCCGCACCACCGACACGGTGCCGCAACCGGTCCGCGCGTGGGCTACATCACCGCCGCCGAGGCGGGCCACCATCTTCATAACCTCCATTGTTTCCCCGACAGGTCAAACATTCTGACATCATCACATCATCCGTCCATCCATTATCTCCAGCTTTATCCTCTATTAGGGTCGCGGGGGGCGGGGGGGGTTCTCCATGCCCATCCAGGGGAGAACGTTTCTGGCGCTGGGCAGATACACCCAGGACAGGGGGGCAATCTATCGCCGGACACACACTTACTCATACATACACACTCTACATGGGGCAATTTGGAGAATTCAATTGACCTTGATCCATGTTTTTGGACGAGGGGGGGGACATCCAGGGGAGAACGTTTCGGCCGCTGGGCAGATAGACCCAGGACAGGGGGGCAATCTATCGCTGGGCACACACTCACTCACACAGAGACACTCTATATGGGGCAATTTGGAGAACTCAATTGACCTTGATCCGTGTTTTTGTACGGGGGGGACATCCAGGGGAGAACATCTCGGGCGTTGGGCAGATACACCCAGGACAGGGGGGCAATGTATCGCTGGACACACACTCACTCACACAGACACACTCTACATGGGGCAATTTGGAGAATTCAGTTGACCTTGATCCATGTTTATTGGACGTGGGGGAGGGAACCAGAGAACCCGGAGGAAACCCACGCGGACACGGGGAGAACATGGAAACTCCACCCAGATTGGGATTCGAACCGGGAGTCCCTAGTGCTGAGAGGAGAACATGCTAAACCACTAAGCCACCGTGCCGCCCATCATCGAATTAAATTAATTAGTCACGTGTGTAATTATACAGGTGCAGCCAGCAGTGACATTCCTTTCTGACATCTCCACAGAAAGTAAAAAAAAAAAAAAAAAAAAAAAAAAAAGGGTTTACAAAATGTTTGGATTTACAAAAGGATGAAGTGTGGAGGGCGTTGGGTTATCAATCTGAAGGTTGGGGGTTCAAATCCCAGGTCCACTGAAGTTGCCAGTGTGGGTCCTTGAGCAAGACCCTTAACTCTCATTGCTTCAGGGATGTTGTGATGAACCCTGTGCTCACCTTGTAAGTCGCTTTGAATAAAAGCGTCCAATAAATGACCAAATGTAAAATAAAAAAAAAATGTATATTTACAATGTGAAAAAAAACAACAGTTTTGTATTTCATAATGTTTTATAATTTATCGGAATTATTTTGTAAGTTATGATTAAAATGTGTAGTGCATTCGTGTGAAACTAATGCAGTGCCGGGTTTATGTAGTGCGTGGACGGGTTTATGTAGTGTCCCGTGGGTGGCTGCAGTGTTTAAAAAGTCCACAGCACAGCTCTGTCTGATCCACTCATACCACTGCACCACCACCACCAGGCCGGCGTCACTGCATTGCCGTGAATCATCCACCATCCAAATAACCTCTGAAGATGAAAGAAAACACGTCACTATAAAACACTAAGCGTAACGTTTACATTACATTTAGTCATTTAGCAGAAAGCAACTTATGAATGTTCTCAACCAACTAAACTGTAGAATTATCAAACCTGATCATTATTTGATACTGCGCCCCCCCCCCCCTTTTTTTATTATTATTTTTTTAAAGATGCGTCTTCAGTAGCTTCTTAAAAATGTCAGGTGACTGCCTTTCCAAAAGATTCCACAAAGCCTTCACATCAGAGCAACCACCTTAAAAGAATTAAAATCTCACACTCTTTAAAAAGTTGTGATTGCAGTTTCAGTCGCAGACCACCAGGAGGCCCCCTGCTCCACTCATTCACAATAACACCGCGTCCTGCTGTCCACGGGCGAAGGGTCCATTCAAGTAACATTACAGGGATTTTCAAATCCCCTGATTTATATAAAACACTTCTGCTCCTCTGCCGTTTACAAAAAAACATTTCTGTAAAAATACAGTTCAACGATTTAAAGAGAACATTCTGATTTAGACTTCATTTCATCATTAACCGAGGCGTCAACGTGAAATCAGAATGTATCTGCTGTTTATTTAGAGACTGTAAGTTAAACCCCAAAATCTTAAACCCCAAAAAGCACTGAAAACGAGCTGTGGGGCTTATTTCGGTCAGATTTGATTTATTATTAAATATCTGTCATTTGTTAATCACTCACCCTCCCCCCCCCCCTCTCCTTTTTTTTCCAGATTCCCAACGTGGTCCAGCGGCGGTGGTATGGAGAACTCCCACCTTTAACCTTAGAGATGATCAGAGATCGGGTTCTTTACGTTCTCAAGTTGTACGACAAAATCAATCCAGAGAAGGTGGGTGAGCGGACTCGGATTAAAACGCTTCCTTTTCCCTTCGTTAGAGAGACTTACAGTAATTATAATTATTCATTAATGATCCGCCACCATTTAATGTTTTTAACCGGGGATTTGGTGACCTCTCCAGTAAGCATGTTTCGATAATACAACAACACTGATTCAATTTAGTTTGTCGGGGTTGTTTCGGTTTAATGGAGGGTGTCAACAGACCACCCCCCCCCAATCCCCACGTATTGACTGAAAAATTCATTCATTCATTCATTATCTCCCGCTTTATCCTCTATTAGGGTCGTGGGGGGGGGGGTTCCCCATGCCCATCCAGGAGAGAACGTCTCGGGCGCTGGGCACACACCCAGGACAGGGTGCCAATCCATCGCTGGGCACACACTCACTCACACAGACACACTCTATATGGGGCAATTTTGGAGAATTCATTTGACTTGAACCATGTTTTTGGATTGTGGGAGGAAACCAGAGAACCCGGAGGAAACCCACGCAGACACGGGGAGAACATGGAAACTCCACCCAGATGGGGATTCGAACCGGGAATCCCTAGTGCAGAGAGGAGAACATGCTAAACCACTAAGCCACCTCTGTAAAACACAGAGATGTTAAAAAATTTTTACCAATAAATACTGTCTTGGCTTAGTGGTTGGCATGTTCTCCTCTCAGCACTAGGGATTCCCGGTTCGAATCCCCATCTGGGTGGAGTTTCCATATTCTCCACGTGGGTTTCCTCCGGGTTCTCCGGTTTCCTCCCACAGTCCAAAAACATGGATCAAGTCAATTGAGTTCTCCAAATTGCCCCATATGGAGTGTGTCTGTGTGAGTGAGTGTGTGCCCAGTGATAGATTGGCGCCCTGTCCTGGGTGTATCTGCCCAGCGCCTGAAACGTTCTCCCCTGGATGGGCATGGGGAACCCCACCGCGACCCTAATAGAGGATAAAGCGGGAGATAATGAATGAATGAATGCTGTCTTGTCTTGTTTTTGCAGAAATAAAAAATATTGTATGAAGAGATTCATCTGTAATATTAATTATTTTCCTGCCCTTTAATAAATAACATGTTAAAATCTACTCAAGTGAACTCAATTGAGCTTTAATAACTAAGTTTGTTAAAACTCAGCCCTGTTGCATCAATTAAAACTCTGTAATTCATGGTTTTCTATCTTGTGATGATGCAACCTCCCCTCTGTGGATCACTGCATTAGACACTGGAGCTCATTAGTGGCTCACAAACTGAATTTAGGGTGGCGTCGGTTACACTCTGGTGAGAATGGCTTTAGGGAACCTGCAATAGAAACCACATGTGTTAAGTGTTTGTGTTAAAATGAGCTGCTTTTACTTGGAAACTTAAAGACCAGCAGAAACTGTTTTGTTTAAGTAGATTTTATAAACGAAAGTGGAAAAGTTTAGCTGACGTTTTTAGAATCATGTCTGATGTCAACGTGATGTGAAACAGGTTTCTTTTTTTTTTTTTTTTGTGTTTTGTTAATGATCCCGTAATTTGAAGCTTGTTGTTAATTCTGGGATGTTTATAGCTCTGTGGTGTGTTTGTGTTTAGCTTCAGGTCACGTCTCACTTCATGAAGGATTTGGGTTTGGACAGTCTCGATCAGGTGGAGATCATCATGGCCATGGAGGACGAGTTTGGTTTGTAGCTCTACATTTGGTTTTAAAATACAGCTGCTCAAAAAGAGGTATCACTGACATTCAGGTGAACTGACCCGTCTCATGGTGACATCACATTCATTCATTCATTCATTATCTTCCGCTTTATCCTATATTAGGGTCGCGGTGGGGTTCCTCATGCCCATCCAGGGGAGAACGTCTCGGGCGCTGGGCAGATACACCCAGGACAGGGCGCCAATCCATCGCTGGGCACACACTCACTCACACAGACACACTCCATATGGGGCAATTTGGAGAACTCAATTGACTTGATCCATGTTTTTTGGACTGTGGGAGGAAACCGGGGAACCCGGAGGAAACCCACGCGGACACGGGGAGGACATGGAAACTCCACCCAGATGGGGATTCGAACTGGGAATCCCTGGTGCTAAGAGGAGAACATGCTAACCACTAAGCCACCGTACCACCGACATCACATTCATTCATTCATTATCTCCCGCTTTATCCTCTATTAGGGTCATGGGGAGGGGGGGGGGGTTCCCCATGCCCATCCAGGGGAGAACGTCTCGGGCGCTGGGCAGATACACCGAGGACAGGACGCCAATCCATCGCTGGGCACACACTCACTCACACAGACACACTCTATATGGGGCAATTTGGAGAACTAAATTGACTTGATCCATGTTTTTTGGACTGTGGGAGATTCCAAACCGGAGAACCCGGAGCTGAAACCCAGATCGGACACATCGGAGATAAACAATGGAAACTCCACCCAGATGGGGATTCGAACTGGGAATCCCTGGTGCTGAGAGGAGAACGTGCTAAACCACTAAGCCACCGTACCACCCCGGTGACATCACAGTTTATCCTGAAACTCTTCAGTGAGATTGACTCTGAGTTCTAGGCCGGGTTCCTTTATGCCGGTGTCTTTCATGCTCAGTCTCATGCCTTCTGTTCAAATCCAATTGACTTTAGAACTTTAATGTAGACTTTCAATGTTCTGTCGTGCTGCAGCAGTCACAGTTCTAGGCATCAGATTTACTTTGTTCTCAGCAGGTCTGTGTTACTGAACCTTTGGTGCTGTGTTTATCTGTTAGGTTTTGAGATTCCAGACGGCGACGCTGAGAAGCTGATGACGCCCGAGGAGATCGTCGACTACATCGCAGATAAACAAGACGTCTACGAATGAGCTTCTGTTTCCTGTAAGTCCAACGGCAGGCGTAATGTGTTCTAGTCGTTTACGTACGAGTCCTTGATGTATAGCAGATTTCCTGTTTTTGGGGTCCGTTCTGTTGTTGGATTGTGGTTCATAATTGGGGCTTTTTGAATTTTTTTTTTTACATTGCAGGTACGATATTGCGGCGGGGCTCGAACCGTGGCTTCAGCGCCGGTCACAAAAACGTGTATTGTTTTCTAATGTTAACGTAAATCTGTTTGTGATCCTGTTTTGGACCTAACGCAGGATGTTCGGCGTGAGTTTATTATTTAGTTAAAAAAACAAAATATCAACAGTGTGAATCCACATCACCAAAATAAAATCTTTAAACCCCAATTCTTATGTAGCTCATCTAGATTTTGTTATTTGTCTCAAAAAACGTGTATCGCTCAATTCAGAGATCCTGACCATCAGATGACCTCTGAATATGAAGTGTTCAGTGATTGGATGAATGAGTACGTGCACACTGCTAAGTGAATGTGTCTTGTATGCGTTAGGGTTTTTGAGTCAGTAGTGTAGTGATCAGGATGTTATGTTCTCAATGTAAACGTTGGGTCAAATCCTAAAGCTGAGCTCTGACTCCCAAATATCAAGTTACAATCTAGACTTAAAATTCATTCATTCATTATCCTCCACTTTGTCCTATATATTAGGTTCTCCATGCCCATCCAGGGGAGAACGTTTCGGGCGCTGGGCAGATACACCCTGGACAGGGTGCCAATCCATCACTGGGCACACACTCACTCACTCACACACACAGACATTACATTTGTACATTACATTTGGTCATTTAGCAGACGCTTTTATCCAAAGCGACTTAGAAGGTCAACACAGGGATAACAACATCCCTGCAGCAATGAGGGTTAAGGGTCTCGCTCAAGGACCCACACTGGTAACTTCAGTGGACCTGGGATTTGAACCCACAACCTTCAGATTGATAACCCAACACCCTAACCACTGAGCTACCGCTCCCTAGACATGCACACACACTGAACCACCCTGCCACCCGACTAAAATAATTCATTCATTTATTATCTTCCGCTTTATCCTCTATTAGGGTCGCGGTGGGGTTCCCCATGCCCATCCAGGGGAGAGCGTCTCGGGCGCTGGGCAGATACACCCAGGACAGAGCGCCAATCCATCGCTGGGCACACACTCACTCACACAGACACACTCTATATGGGGCAATTTGGAGAACTCATTTGACTTGATCCTTGTTTTTGGACTGTGGGAGGAAACCGGAGAACCCGGAGGAAACCCACGCGGACACGGGGAGAACATGGAAACTCCACCCGGATGGGGATTCGAACCGGGAATCCCTAGTGCTGAGAGGCGAACGTGCTAACCACTAAGCCACCGTGCCGCAGACTTAAAATTAGTTTGTTTAAAAGTAGTTGCAAATTGATAACATGCCTCAGAACACCTCTCCAAATGTGTTTCAGCCTTGCTCTCATCTTTACTCTGAACTGTCTGTGTAACTGCCTACTTAAGCAGTTTATATTATTTTTAATTGGTTTAAAGTTTGTAAAATCGTATAATAGAACTTTTGTTCCTTTAAGAACATTGACAATGTTAATTTCCATGGTTACACTGCTAATTACTGCGGTTACCACGTTACAAAGGTTCCAAAGTTAGCATTTAGGGTCATTCGGAAAGTAAAGACCAGCAGGGTATGACGTGAAACCATAGCTCTCCTTAGATATTTCATGCAGCCAATGAGTTCTTACGGTTGGGTGTAAGATTATGTACAAAGTTAAGGTGCAAACTCAAAATAAACCTGATCAGTATTGGCAAGAATATTTGTGCTGTCGACTTTGAAGCTACAGTCTGGTACTGATCTGATAAGTACTGTGTTGGTCACCTGGAAAGTAGCCTAATAATAATAATAATAATAATAATAATAATAATAATGCCAATGTAATCGTCATGTGGTGGTTATACATCCAAGTATTTAAATTCTGTATCCCTACAAATATTAATATCCAAAGTCTGGTACCTATTTTTTAATGATCTATGATACCATTTGTCACATGATCCGAGCACTCGGCTGCACTACGTTTTTGACTTTGAAATATGCCGGCTGGAGGTTTGATTGACTTTTAAGGGTGGTGTAGCTGGAATTAACGGAAGCCCCCCATTTCCTCCTATGGATGTGAGCTGAAGGCCTTTAATGTTTCCTTTTAAAGTGCCGTAAAGCTCAGAGCCTCCCTCTGTGTTTGTGTCACTGGACATGCCAGCTGCAGGCACTTCCATATGTGCAGTTAGAGGTCCGCTATGTCAACCTCCAATGATACAAAATAAAGTAAATAAAATACTCTGTCCGTAAGGCAGAATCTCTAAACAGTTTTAAGAAACTACTTAAGACGCATCTATTTAAAAAATACCTGTTATAAAAAAATAATAATAATAAAAAATATATATATATAAAAAAAATAAAATAAAAAAAGAGAGGAGGGGGGGGGGCGCAGCATCGAATAACAATCAGGTTTGATGAACTTACAGTATAGTTGGTTTTCTCCATGGCTTCTGACTTGTGGTGTTCTCATTTGTAAGTCGCTTTGGATAAAAGCGTCTGCTAAATGTAAATGTAATGTAAATGTAAATGTAAATATTCTATTTACTAAAACACGACGGAAAACCAGCTCAGCAGATGAGCATCCACCTTTATGAAACCTCTTGTATTTGGTAAAACCTCCTAATTCATTCTTTTTGTAATTTATTCAACAGCTGTACTGAATAAAACAACTTAAACCTCAGGTGAGTTTAACATTAAAGGATTCAGAAAGCTGGTTTCGAGCTGAGACCTAAAACTTGGAGGCTAAACCGAGTGACTGAGTGACTGAGTGACTGAGTGACTGAGTGGGGGTGGAGGGCACATCTGGAGAGCTACGGCACCAAATGTGTGAATTTGGGAGGATTGCTCGCGTTTCTGTTTAGGAATAGCCCTCACTGCCTTCCAAAACATTTCATCATGTTGCTCCGCAAGCTTAGAATCAATGCACCCAGATTTTAAGCAGAAGCCTTTCAGGGTTTTAGTTCTAATAGATTTTAAAGAATATTTTTTATTATTATTATTAATATACGTGTGGGGCGGCACGGTGGCTTAGTGGTCAGCACGTTCGCCTCTCAGCGCTAGGGATTCCCGTTTCGAATCCCCATCTGGGTGGAGTTTCCATGTTCTCCCCGTGTCCGAGTGGGTTTCCTCCGGGTTCTCCGGTTTCCTCCCACAGTCCAAAAACATGGATCAAGTTAATTGAGTTCTCTAAATTGCCCCATAATGAGTGTGTGTGAGTGTGTACCCGGCGATGGATTGGTGTCCTGTCCTGGGTCTATCTGCCCGGCGCCCGAGACGTTCTCCCCTGGATGGGCATGGGGAACCCCACCGCGACCCTAATATAGGATAAAGCAGGAGATAATGAATGAATGAATGAATATACATGTGATTATAGTAGCCAATAAGTTCTAATCATTTGGCTTTGTTTTGAAATCCAGCGGTTGTGCTGAATATCAACACTGCTGTAATTCGGTTGATCATCACTGACGTGCTGACATGGTGCCTGGAGCCGAGCTTAAGCCTCAGATTTTCCTGAGTTTGTTACAAACTGCGTCCCCATGGTGGTGGTACCATCACAGATAGTCTGGCTCCTTAACTGTATGTTTAAGAACAATAACATGGATTAATGTGACTGGTGATGCGTTTGGGATTAAAAACATCCCATTGTTTCGATCTCCTTCACATTAAGATGTAGAAACGGTCAGATCTTTGAGTTGAGGAGGAAACTACTGTAAAGTGTTGTGATGTGTATGAAATTCATTCATTCATTATCTTCCGCTTTATCCTCTATTAGGGTCGCGGTGGGGTTCCCCATGCCCATCCAGGGGAGAAAGTCTCGGGCTCTGGGCAGATAGACCCAGGACAGGGCGCCAATCCATCGCTGGGCACACACTCACTCACACAGACACACTCTATATGGGGCAATTTTGAGAATTCAATTGACTTGATCCATGTTTTTGGACTGTGGGAGGAAACCCGGAGAACCCGGAGGAAACCCATGCGGACACGGGGAGAACATGGAAACTCCACCCAGATGGGGATTCGAACCGGGAATCCCTAGCACTGAGAGGAGAACATGCTAAACCACTAAGCCACCGTGCCGCCCTGTGAGTGAAATATGTCACTAAAACACCATCACAGCACTGTTTTCTTTTTT